>JAQZBX010018109.1:0-24929 GCA_029593785.1 Cabassous unicinctus | reverse complement strand
TGGGAGAATCAAGAGAGAGAATGTAGGTAAAACACTCAGCACAGTGTCTGGACGTGGTGGCTGTTTTCTCGATGTTGGCTGCCCTCTCCCTTCTCAGCATTCTTGCTCTGCTTTTCCTAGTGTATGAGTCTTCTCCCTCTCCCAAGCAGCTCTCAAGCCTGTACTGTATCTTTAAAGGCATTGGGGTATCTTAGCAAAAGATTCTAAGGTTGATTCTTCAGGGTGTTCAAGGATGTCCCACTGACTGATCTCTTAGCTGTCTGTGAGAGCAAAGGAGAAGGTTAACCTTCAGTTTTTGTGCCATCCTGCTTCTGCCTCTTTGACTGCCAGGACCATTCAGCTAAGTTCTTGCTTTCAAAGATTCCTCGGCAGGAAGCAAAGAGAAAGGTGTGGATGTTTCAAATTATGCAAGCCAGCTTGCAGCATGTTCTTCAAATCTTTCTATGCATGTATATAATTGTTGATTCTTAACAAGATGGATCATCTTCAACCAGGAAAAGAAAGCAATGACTCCACTGGGGTGATTATCCCAGAACTGACACTAGTTCAGGCCTAGTTTCCTTTCTGTGTGAGAACATTATTTCAACAATAGAAATTATTTGTTACAAAGAACAAGATGGAAATGTGTGGCAGTCATTTTCTCTTCTAGCTAGCCCTAAGTTAGAGCCTGGAAACCTCTAGGCAGAGCCAGCAGCAGGATCCACGGTGAAATGGTCTTCAACAAGGTCCATTGTCCCTGCCACACCTCACCCAATTTGGGCCCAAGCCATCACCCTCCTTCCAGAATAACCACCTACACATTCAACCTTGATCCAAGTTACGCTATCCATTGTTACCTGGGAGCTCCATGCTGCTCCCACCCACATCGCCCAAGCCTAATCTAGCCTCTGCCCTCCTCCTCAGCACAATGGTAAAGGAAATGGCTTCTACCCCCCGACTGTCCATCCCAGCCACCACCCCCCATGTGCCCTTCAGATTTCCAGAGGCACTCCATGAGACCTGAAAGTCCTAACAACAAAGCAGGCCCTCAGTTACAGAATTGCCCCTTTCTCCTTCTCTGACCTCCCTTGCCCACTAGCACAAGAAATGTAGACATACTATGCCCTGTGCTTACCATGTCTGTGCTTTTGGCCACCTAGAATGTGTTTACCTTCTTTGCCTATAAATCTAAAGTCCAGCTCAGATGTCTTCTCAAAGCCTGCCCTCATCCCTCCACCAAGCACCATCTTTCCCTACTTAGAACAATTCATCTATACCTTTCTTCACTTTATATGCTTTAATGGCATTTTGCTTTCTGGCTTATATTATGGTTTTCTTCTATTCCTATTTATTTTCCCTAATTTATTTTATTTATTTTATGGTTTTCTTTGCTGGCAAGGAGCTCACAGTCAAGTCAGAGAAAAGATGGGATCCATATTTGAATAATCCTTGTATTCACAACCTAACATGGTATTTGGCACTTAGTAGTCACAGAACAAAGTCCATCAGCCTTGCTATAATGCCATAGGAAACTTAACAGCCTCAAGGGAGTAATTCCTCCCTGGAGTAAACATGTGCAAAATCTGCTAAGTGGAGTAGAAGAAGCTCTATAACTTTCTGTACACAGAATTCCTGGGGGAAAGCAAACATCTTTGGCTGTGCCTAACACCCAATTTCTTTTTTTGCCCAGAATCCAAGTTTACAGGACTCTCAGTAATTTTTCAATCTGAATTAACTCACAAAAAAATAAAAGAAATAGCTAGGGTGGCTCTTCCTAGTGACTTGTCTCTTGTTTAATACTGCTTTCCTGTCATTTGCTCCCAACCTCCAAAATTTCAGGCCATAAAGAATTCTGAGAGCATTTAGGAGGGGTTTTTTTGAACCTGTAGACCACAAATCAAATTGTGTACATAGTCAATCTCCATTATCCATTATCTAACGATTTGGGAAGGAGTGCAAACTTTGCCTCAGCAAATTTGGTGATTTATTTTTTCCAAAAGAGGTTGAAAATAGAAAAAGTAGACACTTTCTAATGAGATTGAAAGCAATCCCTCTCTTTGCCCACATGGAGAACTGTTACAGACCCAGGGAAGTGTTTTTCCCTAAACTCAGCAGCTTCTCCAGAGAAGAGAAACAAGAAAGGAACAAGAAAGGAAGAAAGAAATGAAAAGGAAGAACTGAACACTCATCTCCATTAAGCTGACTCGACGAAATAAATGGCTAGACTCAAGTGCCACACTTCACTTGGCTATGCAGGCAGACGCTTCCATTTTATTGCTATTGTAAATTCAGACCAGAAAGAGACAGAATATTGGCATTTCAATCAAGGCAACCTCAGATAGCCACACGTGCACACACAAGCGCGAATGCAAGCTCACACTCTCACATTTACATCCCCTGCCCAGCTCACGCAGCTCTCTGTGTTGAAAGCTTTATGAAAGAAAGCCTGCAGGATATCCAGAGATGACTGACAAGATTCAGAGGGATGGAATTTAACAAATCCTTATAAAAGAACCAGGAGCCCTTGCCAACGGGGAGTTGAAATATGTCCCTCCACTCGTCTGACTGTACAAAAGAAAAAAAATCATAAACAAGTTGCCAAGAATATACATTCCCACAGAGCCCATCACCCTCCAGCTAAATGCTCACTGTCCCCTCTTCTTCTTTAAGAACTGGGAAACAATGACGTTCCTGGGGTAATATCTACCTGCCTGGCATCTTCAATCATTGAGCAAATTATAAAACAAGGCTCTGTCATTTCAGCAACTGAAATAAGGAGGCAGACCAACATTATCAAATAAGCTCATACAGTGCAGAGGCATAAGAAATGGGGCCATATTTCAAGTCCTTGAGAAGTGACAAATTTATTTTGAGCCACATCTACTGCGGGGCACCATATGATATTTCTTCAGGTACAGACATTGCATGAGAGTAAACTGTTCTGTGCACATTTGTAAAGTATTTATATCCCATCAGCTTTCTTGCCAGTAGGAAAATATTAGGGGTTCTTCGCACATATATCAGATAGGTTTTATAATGGAAGCCATAGCCTGTTTCTAAGTAAATTATTAAATCACGGGCTCTTTAATGAAATGAAGTTGTCTGTACTGATCTTCCTGATAAAAGAATGTTCTTTGTAGAAAATGACTGTCCCAGTTTAGAATAATTGATTCAACCACAGACTTCAGAAGATGGTGGAAAAGGAAGGAAATGAGTATTTATTGAGCAAAATGCCAGACACAGAGTAGGCACTTGCTGTGTGACTTTACTAAATCCTATTATCAATCCTGCAAATAAAGAAAAATTCTTTCCACATTAGAGATGAGAACATTCGGCAAGCCTGGCTCACCCAGCAAGCAGCACAATGTTAGAAAGTGGTAGAAATGAGATTTAAAAATCTAGGTCTTACTGAAACATAGCTCATTCAAATACTGTATGCTAACTCCTAACCTGGACAAAGTTGGCGTAGATAATTTTGCCCTGGATTGTCAACCCAAAACTAGATATACTCTTAATAAATAAGTCACTTGTCAACTGACATATATTAATGCCCAATGAAAAAAATTTTAAAAATAAAAACCACTTCAAATTCTTAAGTCTCAAGGTAAATTGAAGGTTAGCGTCTTCCAAATACCCTTTCTTCCTCGCAGATACACACAATTTAAAAATATGTGCACTCATGGAAAGTGGATGTGGCTCAAGCAGTTGGGCCCCTGCCTAACACACGGGAGGTCCTGAGTTCAGTTCTCGGTGCTTCCTAAAGAAGACAAGAAAGACAGCGGGCTGATGCGGTGAGCTGACTCAACAAGATGATGCAACAAGAATGACACAACGAGGAGACACAACAAGAGACACAGCGAGCAGGGAAAGGATGTGGCTTAAGCAATTGGGTACCTCTGTCACATGAGAGGTCCCAGGTTCAGTTCTCAGTACTTCCTAAAAAGAAGATGAGTAGACACAGAGAACAGACAGTGAGGGCAAACAATGAGGGGGGTAGGGAGAAATAAATAAATTAATTTAATTAATCTTAAATATATATATATGTGTACACAAATATTAAAAATATTTTTGTTCCCAAGAGGTTGATAATAAAGGTCTTTAAATTCTAAAAACAGGAAAGCGGATGTGGCTCAAGTGATTGGGCTCCCGTCTACCATATAGGAGATCCAGGGTTCTATTCCCAGGGCCTCCTGGTGAAAAGCAAGCTGGCCACAGAGAGCTGGTGCAGCAAGTTGACACAACAAAAGGAGACACAGAAGAGAAAAATTAGAGACACAGCAAATCAGGGAGCTGAGGTGGTGCAAGAGATTGAGCACCCTTTCTCCACTCCGGAAGGTCCCAGGATTGGTTCCTGGTGCTGCCTAAAGAGAAAACAAGCAGACACAGAAAAACACACAGAGAGCAGACAGCGAGCGCAAAACATTGATGGGGGTGGGGGGGGGATAAATAAATAAATAAATCTGTTTTTAAAAAAAAATTTCTAAAAACATCCTAAAGGCAAGGATATTGGTTAATAATTCTGAAACATCCTTCCAAGTATGCTGGGGTTGAACAAATAAGTAAATGGATAGTGGATTATGGGAGTCAGGTTTGTTGCTGTTGGGGAGGGAAATTACAGATAAGCAAGAAAGGAAGGTTAGAATGAACTCAAAGATATCAGTGTGAACTCATGTTCAGCTTAATATATATATGAATATATATACTTATGACTAGATGCAGAAATAATGGGAGATGTGCGTATATATGGGATACACACATACATGACCTAACTCTGCCCACCGAGGGAACCTAAAAGCAATGATACCCTGGTAACAATGAGCACACCCAGGGCCAAGTTTCTAAATGCCATTCCTCAATAAAAGGAACCAGCTCCTTGGAGAAATGGTTGATTCTGGGGCTGGGGCAGGGAAAATACAAGTAAGTCTGCAGCATCTTGTAGTGCCAGAAATCAAGGAAGTGCTCAAAATACAAAGGGATGGGAATAGGTCAAAGGGGCACAGGAATCAACCTGAAAGAGTTCCCAATGGCCAAGGCTGGAATAATTTGAGCAACAGAACAAATAATGTTGTGTTGCCTATAATCCAAAGTATAAATAAATATACATGATATAAGCAAACGATTGAATTTTTTTTAAAAAAGGGAGAGAAGAGACAAATCTTCCGCATAGAAGGATTCCAAATGATATATGTAGATACTCCCCACCCCAGGTGGAACTTAGTGTCCCCTCCCCTTGAGGGTGCACTCAACTTAGTGATTCACTTCCAAAGAATAGAGTATGATGAGAGAAAATAGTAGTAAATTAACAAGGGAGACATTTGGCAAACACTACCCTAAACAAGTGACCCAGGCTAGCATCCCCAGTGACAACAAGTGGATAATCATGTATCCCTGGTAAGGTGTGATGAGAAGGACACTTCACCTCTGGTTATTCATTCCCAAAACCCAAACCCTCAGTCTAATTACAAGAAAAACATACAGCAAACTCATAATGGGGACACCCTATGGGATGCCTGGCCAGCACACCTCATGGCTGTCAAGGTCATGAAAAATGAGGAAAGAATGAGAAACTGTCACAGACCAGAGGAGACTAGGCAGAAGTGACAACTAAAATCAACACAGTGCTCTGGACTGGATCCCCAAACAGAAAGAGGACATTCATAGAAAAACTGGTGAAATTCAAATAAACTCAGGAGTTTAATTAATAGTAATGTACCAACATGGGTTTCTAAGTTTTGGCAAATATGCATGGTAATATAAGATGTTAACAATGGGGAAACCTAGCTGAGGCGTACATGGGAACTCTGGATCATCTCTGCAATTTTTCTGTGAATCTAAAATTATTCCAAAATAAAGTTAATTTTAAAAACATGTTAAAGCTGAAGGTGTGTTTTTATAGCACAAAACTCTTTCATGAGCATTTCTCTCTGTATCCTGCCTTGCTACACAGCCCCCCGTGTGCCCGCATACACACACACACGCAAAAGGATTTAATGTATCTTTCAAAATTACATAACACCGCCAGATAAAACCAATTAAAAATAGATAAGGAAAATAAGAGTGAGAAAGCAAGATGGATGGAAGAGTGAAGTTTGTATATAAAATGTAAGCCACTAAGCTCCACTTGCTAGAGATAGGCCACAAATTTAAACCTGAGGATTCTAGCAGTCCACAAAGAAAGTGAAATATGGTCAGTTACGTGATTCATGGAACCTTAAGGCAAAAATTAACTATTTACTCAGAAGAGACACAACTATTCATGGTGCTGAAACCATAGAGAAATTTCTTCCTGCAGAAGAAAGACTCCGTGTGATAAAAGAAGCAATGACCTCAACAACAGCCTGACCATCAATACAGTCACAAGTTTTACAAGGTCTGATCTCACAAATGCCATCCCTACCTGACTCATGACAAGAAAGCTAGCCTGGTTAACAAAAAGTCCACGGTATTAAAACTGAACAGTTTCTTGTAAAAAGATTGGAAGCTGTAAGGTAGTGGGAAAGGAAGAGGCTGCAGGGAGAAAAAGAAAAACAGAAGCAAAAAGTCTCCTTCTGATATGTTCCTGTGCCACAACTTTTACAGCGTTATACACGAATATTCATAGCAGTTTTTTGTAATAGACAAACTATGGGATATCCATAAAATGCAATGCTACCTGGCAGTAAGAAAAAATGACTATGACACATGCAACAATATGGATGAATGTCAAAATAATTATGCTGAGTGAAAGAAGCCACACAAAAAAGAATGCATATCGTGGAAGTCCATTTATATTAATCTCCAGAAGATGCAAACTAATCTATAATGACAGCTAGCAATCAACAGGTGCCTGAAGATTGGCAGATGGAGAGACAAGGACAAATAAGAGGTCAAGATTAAAAAAGGGCAGGAGGGGGAGCGGATGTGGCTCAAGCAGTTGAGCTCCCAGGTTCGGTTCCGGTGCCTCCTGAAAAAACAAAAACGACAACATGCAAAACAAAAGAAAAAACCAACTCAGGGAAGCTGATGTGGCTCAGTGGTTGAGCACAGGCTCCCCACATAGGAGGTCCCGGGTTCAATCCCTGGCCCCCGGTACCTCAAAAAAAAAAAAAAAAAAAGTGGAGGGGCAGGGAGAAACTTTGGGGTGGTAGATATGTTCATTACCTTAATGTGGTGATGGCTTCACAGGCATATACATATGTCAAAATCTATTGTATTGTACACTGTAAAAACTTGCAGTTCCCTGTATGTCAATTGTTTCTCAGTAAAGCTATTTTCAAAAGAAAGTAGATTGAGATAGAGAAATATTTGAATTTGGGGGAAATGCACTATAAAGTAAAATAAGCTAAAATAGATGAGAAGAACAGTATAAGATTTTAAACAAAGTAAAGCGTGTGAATAAGCAAAGGGAACACAAAAAGGAGAAACAATAACAGCTAATATTTGTTGAGAAATTTTACGAGGTGCCAGTTACTTTTTTATTATAGCCATTCTATTGGATGTGAAGTGATATCTCATTGTGGTTTTTTTAATTGCATTTGTTTTTTAGTGATTCATAATATAACAGTACATCTTACAACTTATGGCTTTATCCCCATTTTACAGATAAAGAAATGGAAGCATAGGATAGTTAAGTCCAAGGTCACATATTTTAGAAAGTGTAAGGGCTGAATTTTTAAATGATCGCAGGCAGTCTAACACCAGAGCCCATACATATTTTGCCAAATAAACTTTAATTATACAATAAATAACTGCACAAGTGAGTGTAACTTTGACATTCCACAAAATATTTTTGATTTCCAGGTATGTGATGTAATTTTTGTTTTGTTTTTCATTTTAAGGAGGTACTGGGGATTGAACCCCGAACCTTGTCCATGCGAAGCAGGCACTCAACCACTGAGCTCCACCCACTCCACTAATATAGTTTTTAATCAGACACATGCATATCTTTCAACTTAACAAATTTTTAAAGGTTTTCCCCCTTTCTCCTGCTGGCCAACCTGAAATGATAT
This sequence comes from Cabassous unicinctus, assembly GCA_029593785.1. Lineage (NCBI taxonomy): Eukaryota > Metazoa > Chordata > Mammalia > Cingulata > Chlamyphoridae > Cabassous > Cabassous unicinctus. The sequence continues at coordinate 16,962 of JAQZBX010018109.1, read as the reverse complement.
TGTTTAACATAAATGGTACTATTGAATTTGACTTTATGGGTATAAATATTAATGGGTCGATAACACCAAATAAAAGGCCTCATCATTGGCCCCTGAGAGCTAACAGGTAGGGCAACCAATCAGAACAGCAAATAGCTGGGGCCCCTTCCAAACATTAAAGAAGAGGAGGCAAAGCTTTTAAAAGGCCTAACCTGGGGCCCCACACATGCGTGCCTCACCCTGTAGCATGCCCACAGCCATGTCTCAGGTTGTGTACTTATCACTTTTCTCATTTCTTAATAAACTCTTTACTCCCTTGCCTACCCTGACCCCAAGCTCTCCAAACACTGATGCATTTTGTTCTTTAACTGAAATCTGTGCAATAAAATAACGGACTGTCCTCAAAATTGGCCTTCAATCTTCTGTCTTATCTGTAAGTATAACATACAGATTTTTTAAAATTTCATTCCTCTCTACCTGTAATTTTTATTGAGATATAATTTACATGCCATAAATTTCACCCTTAAGGTTTACAATTCAGTGGTCTTAGTATATTCACAAGGTGTCACAACAATCACCATTATCTAATTCTAGAACATTTTTATCATCCCAAAAGTAGCCTATACCCTTTAGCAGTCACTTTCCATTATCCCCCTCCCCCAGCCCCTGGACCCACTAGTTTATTTTATTTCTCTATATTTTTGCCTTCTCTGGACATTTCATATAGTGGAATCATGCAATATGTAGCCTTTTACATCTGGATTCTTTTACTTAGCATAATACTTTCAAAGCTCATCTATTTTGTAGCACTTCTCCATTCCTTTTTATGACTGAATAAAATTCCATTGTATGGGTATATCATATTTTGTTTGCCCATTCAGAGCCCACACTCAACTTCTCTGCTTCATGGCCTGTCAAAATATAGGGGGCATGGTGGTGCCACTCTCTGATATTGAGAATACAGGAGAAAGACCAAATTTGGAGGAGAAAGAAAATGAGTCCAGTTTTACACAATTAAGTATGAGATTTCTGTGGTACATCTTGGTGTGGATGTTCAGTCTGTAGTTAGATATGCAAAACTGAAGCTCAGAGGTGGGGTTTGGACTGGAAAGAATGAGGAGGAGGCAGAGAAAGGTCAATACCTAGGAGGTGATTGAATCCATGGGAGAGTGTAATAGATAAGATAGAACAAATGTAGTACCTGTGTTTGTAGAGTTCTGCTAGATAACATATTAACCTCTAACTCTCAGGAGTTTAACAAATAAAAATGTATTTCTTGTACACACAAAATCCATCATGGATCCAATGGCTCTCCAGGGCAGCTCCCTCCAAGCAGTAACTCAGAGATCCAGGCTGGATACATCTGGTGGCTCCCCCACCTGAATATATGACCAATATGTTTGGTGCATCAGGGGAAGAAAAAGCTGGAGGATCGTGTAGGAGCTTTAACTGCCTGAGCTGAGAAATGAACCTATGTCCTGTGGTAGTTTGAATCTTTTGCGGACCCCTGAAAATTATGTTCTTAAATTGGTCCATTGCTGTAGGTATGAATCTATTGTAAGTGGGACCCTTTGATTAGACTAGATTCAGTTAAGAGCCATTTGATTAGATTATTTCAGTAAGGTGTAGGCCAGGGTGGGACTTAATCCTTTTACTGGAGTCCTTTATAAACAGGATGAATATACAGAGAAAAGGCTACAGAGACCAAGAGAAACCTCCAGAAGCTGAAATCAAGAGAATCCAAGACAGAGAAAGCCACAGGAGCAGAGAGAAAGCTAGAGAAAGCCACAAGCTCAAAGCAATGAAACCCAGAGGAGGAAGGAGAGCCCCAGCAGATGACTTCATGTGCCCTGCAATGTGAGAGAAGATCCCAGGATCACTGGTGGCTGGACCCCTGATGAAGCCTTGATTTGCACATTTTTCTCAGCCTCAAAACTGTAAGCTTTCAAAATAATAAATCCCCATTGTAAAAGCCAACCCATTTCTGGTCTATTACCTTGGCAGTCTTCAGCAAACTAAAACAGTGCCCATGGGATAGGAGGGGTAGTCTTGTCACCAGAAAGGAGAAAAGAACCAGATTAGTAATCAAGAGTATAATTAGTGTCTACCATCTTTCCAATGGGGAGCAGACTCACTCAAATTCAGTCTTTCCGCTAATACCAATGAGGGTGGAAAGTAGAAATCCTGCAAGAATATTCCTTGAATAAAGACAGGGGCCTTTCCTAATTGTTCATTCCCAGGGATGGACTGAGGAAATTGGCTTAAGAGATCATGATGCCAAGAGAAAGAGCTGTGGCCCCACTGAGACCAGGACCTTAATAGGGTATGCGACCCCCACACATCAGGCATCACCGAGGTGTAGTGGAATACAGTCTCAATTGCCTGGCAGCTGGATCTTCTGGAAAACTGGGAGCACTGGTGCTGCCTCTACTAGGCCCACACCAAAGATAAAGCAAACCCACACAATGGGAAGAGAAGGTCAAGGTGGAAAGAGGGTAAAACCCCAAACCTTATTTTTCTCTGTATCCCCAGTACCTATCACAGTGCCTAGCACTCCAAATGTCTCAAAAAATAGCACATTAAATGTATGACATAGTGGGGAAAAATAATTATTGATAACCAAAATGAACTGAAGCTACTGTCAGTCTTCCCCCAGAGGGACTTTTTCTGTTATCTCTAAAAGTCCCCAGAAGGTTAATTAGGAGCCAAAAGGGTCGGACCTGGTTGCTCTTACCTCTGCTAACAAAGCAAGAATTCATTAATACCCTCCTTGAAACCAGAAGCCTTTACCACTATCCCCCCACAACTTTCAGGTACTACTTTTTAAAATTTCAGAAGCTGTTGACAGCCTGCCTAAGTTTCCTGATCCTATTGTTTTGAGAGAAATGCTCCTTGAGCCTCTGAGCCCTATCAACCTCCACTCTGTCTTCAGGAATGGAGGAAATAAAGCTCTCTTCCATACAACTCACCCATTTAATGCATAGTCAAATTGTAACAACTGTTTATGGGTTAAATATCCCCAACTGAAAGATTCTCAGATAATACCAAAACATATATACATATATAGGATGTGTGTGTATATGTGTACATGTGCTTAATACACACCTGTTCAGGAGACAAGCTTAACAATAAAGCAATCCAAAACTAGAGACCCTGACTCTTTCAAGAAGTTGAATTGTAAAGGGAACGAGAAGCACAAAGCAACAGCTAGAGGAGACCTTGGAGTGAAGGATATTTTTTAAAGATAAGACAGAACTGAACATACTTGAATTTTATTAGACATAAATGTCCATCAATAGGCCATTAGAAAGATCAGTCAGTCTTCCTGTCTGACATTTTTACTTCACCTTTTCTAATATTCAACAAACATTGTATATTGGACTAATAATTTTCCTCTTAGCATTGATAGCTATATTATAACTATAGTGTTCTACAGACTCAACACTTTAAAATAAAAGAGGCAAATCCACCCAGGATCTACCTACCATCCTTATTCTAAGGTCCTCTCCTTAGAAGCCACATTTTGAATGTGCCCTCATCCATTTCACCTCCAGCAACAATTTTATTTTTCTAATACATAGTATGCAGCCTTAAAGCAAACCAGATATAAGTAATGAAAAGATGGCACCCAAGGACTTAGTTGCTGAATATACTGAGGATCTCAGAACATAGAAATCTTTAGAAGGAAAATGGAAATGTGGGAAACTACTTCATTTGGCATATGGAAATCAGGATTTCTGATGGCTGATTGCCAGAGACTTAATGATTAAATCCAGTATGTTAGAAACTTTGCAGAGGATTCAAGAAAAGGTCTATGCCCTCTTAGAGTTTATTATACCAACTACAAGAGCAGTTTGCCAAGGACACAAATAAAGGTGGAAGAGTGAGATAAAGAAGGAAACTTAGCAGGAGATGGGAAATAGAAGGACATTTAAAAAGGATTGTGAAAGCTTTGAAAAAAAAGACAAAGATGAACGATAAGCAGAAGAATGGGAAGAAAATACAGTGAATCCTAAAGGTTGACCTCCTCAAAGAGTATTTATATAAGAGATACTAAGCTGCAAGATAATGTTACTAAATACTTTGGAGGAAGTCCACATTGTGACACCAAAATTTATGCAGGGGACATCACTGTTATTTACAGTTTTTGTTGTTTTTTTTTAATGGAACTGTATTTGCAAACAGTAGAATCACAGAGTTGAAAGAACGTTGAAAAATCTGGATCTTGACAAAGACATCCAGGTAGCTGTCAGCCTCCAGCTATTAGCGCCTACAGGATCTGCCTCCCATTTCTAGCTAAAGCACATTCTTTCAGGGTATCTCCTAGTCAATGACTGAGCAAAGCTTGGGTATGTTTGCTAACTCAGGACTTCTCTTTGCTCTTTGCTGACCAAGAATGTCAGTTCTACATCACAGTCTGAGGCTCTCCCTGCCTAATCATTATTCTCCGTCCTTTCATCTTTCACAGGCTCCACCCTCTAATAAACTTCTTGCACTCCTAAGTCTGTCTCAGCAACTGTTTCCTGATGGATATAACTAAGGTAGAGAACATATTCAGTATACAAATACAATCTAAATCTCCAACAACAGGTGAATGGACAAATAATTGTATATCCACACAATGAAAACAGTACTTAAACAATAAAAAAGAACAACCTACTGGTAAATGCAACCACATGAATGAATCTCTAATATACTACATTGAATTTAAGAAGCCAAACACATAAAAAGACATATACGATTGCATATCTATGAATTTCTAAAACTGGCAAAACTATAGTGATAGAAATTGGATCAGGAGTTGCCAGGGATGAGGGATCAACTACAAAAAAGTACAAGGGAATTTTCTAGAGTGGTGTATTAGTCAGCCAAAGGGGTGCTAATGTGAAATACTAAAAATGGGTCGGTCATTATAAAGGGTATTTATTTGGGGTAGAAGTCCACAGTTACCAGGCCATAAAGCGTTAAGTTTCTTCTCTCACCACAGTCCATTGCCACGTGTTAGAGCAAGACAGCTGCCAGAATTTGCCAGGGTTCAGGCTTCTGGGGTTCCTCTCTTCCCGGGGCTGCGTTTCTCTCCAGGCTTAGCTCCTGTTTCTTCCACAAGGTCAGCTGTAGACAATCAGGCGAATGGCTTGCCTGTCTTCTCCTGGGGCCTTCTTTCCAACATCAAAACTGCTTCTCAAAAGACTGCTGCTACTCTGTTCTTTGCCTTGCCTTTTATATGCGATCCCCACCCACCAAGGGGTGGGGCTCAACTCCCTACTGACGCGGCCCAGTCAACGCCCTAATCATAACTTAATCATGCCTAGATTAACAGATCAGTTTACAAGCATGATCCAATTATATTTTTGGAATTCATAATTACATTAAATTGGCCATCGGCCACAGGTGGTGAAAATTTTCTATATCTTGATTGGGCAGTGGTTACACAGGTGCATATATTTGTCAAGACTCATCAAATTGTACGCTCAAAATATATGCATGTTACTGTTTGTAAATTATACCTCACTAGAGTTGATTTTTTTATTTAATTCTGAATTATAATGCTATTTGTTAGTATTCCAAGTGGAATATTTAGCCCATGTACATTTCTAGCTTATAACTGTTAGAAAAGAAAGAGACCATTGATCTATGTATTTTTCTTACAGGCATTTTATCAAGTTCCCTTACTAATTCTGTAGTTTTTAACTGAAGTCCTTTGGGTTTTCTAGACATACAATTACATAATCAACAAAAAGAAGTAACTAATATCTTATTATCCAACATTTATATGGATTACTTTATTTACCTCTCATTGTATTCACTAGTCTCCAAAACAATGCTATTGAATAATAATGGTGATCAACAGATGGCCTATCTTTTTTGAACTTTAAAGGAACTATCTTAATATCTATAGCAGTTTGGCAGTTTGATATAGTTATGATTTCCAAAAATAGATATTGGATTATGCTTGTAAACTGGTCTGTTAATCTGGGCATGATTAGTTATGATTAGGGCGTTGACTGGGCCATGGCAGTAGGGCATTGAGCCCCACCCCTTGGTGGGTGGGGTCTCGAAGATAAAAGACATGGCAAAGGACAGTGTTGGAGCAGTTTTGAGTTGAATTGTGATGCGGAGTCTTGAGCTGGAGCCCCAGGAAGTAGCGTACAGAGGAGCTTGGTCATGAGGAAAGAGAGAAGGCCCTGGGAAGAGAAGCAAGCCATATGCTTGATAGTCTACAGCTGGCCTTGTGGCACAAAGCAAGCCTGAGCCCAGAGAGAGGCAAGCCCTGGGAAGAGAGGAACCCAAGAAGCCTGAATCCTGGCAAATGTCGGCAGCTGTCTTGCTCCAACACGTGGCAATGGACTTTGGTGAGGGAAGAAACTTATGCTTTATGGCCTGGTAACTGTGGACTTCTACCCCAAATAAATACCCTTTATAAAAACCAACCAATTTCTGGTATTTCGCATCAGCACCCCTTTGGCTGACTAATACAATATCTAAATGTTTAGAATACCACTTGCTGATGGATTTTTGGTAAAGTCTATCAATTTGCAGTTCTTTTTCTATTTCTATTTCATTTTATTTTGTTAAGAGTGACTTAAAATTTTTTAAATGACTTTCCAGCATTTATTAAAATATAACACGGTTTTTCTCCTTTAAATTATTGATGCAATGAAATATGCTTATAGATTTCCTAATGTTGCAATATTCTGCTTTCCTGGCGCCTTAGTCTCCATGCTGCTGTCATAGATACCACAAAATGGGTTAGCTTAAACAACAGGAATGTATTGGTTCACTGATTTGAGGCTGGGAGAAGTCCAAAATTGAGGCATCAGCAATCTGATACTTTCTCCCTGAAAACTCTGGCATTCTGGGGCTGGTTGCCAGGAATCCTTAGGTCCTTGGCTTTTCCGTCACATGGCAATGCGCCTGGCAGCATCTTCTCCTTTCTCTTCAGGGTTCCAGCTTCTTCTTTCCCTTTGGCTTTCTCCCTGCAGCCTTCTCTGTAAGGCCCCCAGTAATAGTATTAAGACCCATCCTGATTCAGTTGGCCACACCTTAACTAAAACTAACATCTTCAAAAGGTCCTATTTACAATGAGTTCACACTCAGAGGAATGGATTAAGAACACATTTCTCTGTTATATATAATTCAACCTACCACACCTGGAATAAACCTCCTGGATCAAATTGTGTTATTCTTTTGATAAAGTAATGGGATTCTTTTTTGAACATATATTCATAAGTTAACTTGAACTTTGGTTTATTCCTTGTCACCCTGCCCCATGGCTCTCTCTTGTTTGCTTGTTGTTTGCTCTCATTGTCTACTTGTTATTTTTGCTCTTTGTCTGCTCATTGTGTTTTGGGTTTTTTGCTCATTGTCTGCTCATTGTCTGTTTGTTCTTTTCTTTAGGAGACACCAGGAACCGAACCCTGGACTTCCCATGTGGGAGGCAGGCGCTCAACTGCTACAGCCACATCCGCTCCTCTGGTTTATTGTTTGATACTATCATTATCAGCCATTAAGTCTGGCTTCATGAAATGACTGAAGGGGTTTTCATCTGTTTCTCTGCCCTAGAGTAGTAAAAATAGTCATAGGAAATTTACATTTAATTATCCATCATTTTTTAAAAAGTATTTAATTGTGAAGCTGTCTAGTCTTCATCCATTTTATATAGTAGATATTTAATCTCCAAAATTTTTATGCTAATTAGATGTTTTCTACTTCTTGAGTCAACTTTGGTCATTTATATTTTGTTAGGAAATCATTCATATCTCCTAGGATTTCAAATGTGTTGCCCTTGAGTTTTAGTTAGTATTTTATAACATTTGAATTTTCTTCTGCATCACTGGTTGCCTCCTTTCTCATTCTAATTATGTATAAATTTTTAACTTCCCTGCATATTTACTGTTTTGCAGCAGAATGCCCAACATAGAACATAATTGCAAATATTCAGCTGTGCAAAAGGAGATAGTGCTTACGTACAAATAGGAAACATGATTTTTTCTAAATAAATACTTAAACACAAGCCAGGGTCCTAAGGAGTTTGGACTCGGGGGATTCTGGGTCTGTGTGGCTGAGCTGCTTCACCCATGGACCCATGATGATGGTCAAGATTCCCCTCTCCTCCCTTCTACCCGCCCCCTGCCCCCCAGTAATCAGTACATGGAATCAGTGGTCAAACATCATCATAATGAACCCCTTTTCTAGAGCTTTCCCTAGTTCTCTACAGGCATGATCTGGCTTGGGTAAAGACAACAGGAATTTCTTGAAGGTCAGCAGTCCATAACAGTTAAGTAAGGATACTTCATGATTCTCTTGGTTCCCATTTCTAATGAGACAGACTCACTTAGATGACTTTGTTCAATTTGTCTTAGAAGGCTAGCACAAAGGCTCCACCCATGTATCTGAGAACACTGAACCAGGCACCCTTGATCTTTCATCTTTGCAACTCTTCCACCAGCAATGGAGAGTCCTAGTAGAGGTGATGTTGGCTCTTTTGTGCCCAATATTATCATCTGCCACCTCACAGTGTCCAGGGGGTAGGAGAAACCACACCAGCCACATACCGGCCACGGCTGTCACAGTCCTGGCGATCATCCAGCTCTCCATGACCTGCATGTTCCTGGAGTCAGGGAGCATACCTTTCAGCTGTATCATACACGCCAAAGTTGGCTGTTCTGTAGATGATGATGCCCTGCAAGGAGACGCTGAAGCCCAGGTACAGGCCTCAGATCCGTCAGACTTGGTGATCTTCAACAAACAGTCTCCCAGGCCTTTGAATTCTCTGTGCCAGATTTTCCAACTTCGGCCACCAAAGTGGTTCTAGAGAAATCCAGCTGGTAGACAAAGTGGCTCCACCCACCACACCAGAGGCTGGATTGTCAGCAAAATACTTCCTGAACTGCATGGGCCTGTTCAGCTGCCCAGGAACACCTGCTTATACTTATCCTTGGAGACAAAGTTAAGGATTTGGTCGGGAAAGTCGCCGATGACACTGGCCAGGTCCCCTCCAGCAGGAGCGGGCACCCTGCTCTTTGGGGATGCGGACTACGAAGTCCCCCGTGCCTGAGCACTGTTAGTCGGCCGCGACCTGTTTCCTGGAGCGTTGCACCTGCAGCAGCAGCTTGACCTGCCGACTGGGGGCCACGCCGTCTTGAAGCTGGCGGAGGCGAGGGTGGCGGCCAGGAAGGCCTTGGCGAGGCCTTGGCGAGGGAGATGCGGGTTCCTGGTGACAGAGCGTGCAGCGGATCCCGGACAGAGCCCGAGCGGAAGCGCGGAGAACTGGGATGATGGATGCCGCTGGCTCAGCCCCGCGGTCACCAGGACGGAAAGCCCTAGTTTGTATACGTTTGTTCTCTTTATTTCTTAATCACGGTCCTAAGAGGATTATCTGTCCTAATGGTCTTTTCACGGCACCAATTTGGAAATTTATTTATTTATGCAAGTTTTCGGATTTTCTGTTTTATTAATTGCAGATTTACATGGATTTTTTTCTTCTTTTTTAATAATAAAAACATTTAAGCCTGTAGAAGTGCCTTTTAGTACAGCTTTCATTTGGTCCCATATGTTTTATATGACGTATTCTAACTTTAATTGCTTTCTGCATTTCAAAAAAAATTTTTTTTAAGATTTATTTTTTATTTATCCCCCTCTTGCCACTTGTGTTGCTGTGTCCATTCGCTGCGTGTCTTCTCTGTGTCTGCTTATCTCCCCCTTGCTGTGAGGTCTTGCCACATCAGCAACACGGCGCCTGGCAAGCTGGCCTGCCCTCAAAAGGAGGTCCCGGGAAGCGAACCCAGGGCCTCTCACATGGTAAACGGGTGCTCTACCCATTGAGCCACACCCGCTTCCTACTGTGAGGTTGCTGTATGAGCCCACCTCACCGCTCAGGCCAGCGTGCCCTAACAAGGAGGCCTCAGGAAGCCAACCCGGGCCTCCGGTATGGTAAACTGGGGGCTCTATCCATTGAACCACACCCGCTTCCTCTGCATTTCAATTTTGATTTGTCTTTTGATCCAAATGCTATTTAGGAAGATGTTTCGAATGTCCAATACTCTAGGTTAAACTATTGGGGGTCATTTTTATTAGTTATTACTAATTTTATTTACCAACAGAGACTTTGACCAGTATAATCTCTATTCTTTTTAATTCATTGAGTTTCTTTTTGTGGCAAAGTAGAGAATGTTTTAATACATATTCCATAAGCATACCAAGAAAGCCGTATATATATTATTTATAGGATGTAAAATTCTCTTTGAATATTTAAAATTGTAACCTGAACCATCCACTTCACCCCCACGTGCTTTTCAATTTTTTCATATTTGTCGTTATGGTCATCTAACTGTGTAATTTGCTTGTATATTGCTTATTGTTTATCATCTATCAAATTCTATATGAACATAAAGACAGGGCTGGGAACTTTTATCTATATTGTTTACTACGTCAGCCAAAAGCCCAGAAGGGTGCCTGGCACAAGAAAATGTTAGACAAACCATTATTATCACGATTAATTTGACCCACACAAAGGGCAAAACCCGAGATGCTGCTTGTGTCCACTCCTTGATAAACATCTTTTTGAGCACCTACTATGTGCCAGAAAGGTGCTGGTGCTGAGACTATAATGATAAGCAAGCCAGGCCCGCGCCTTCACCCAGGCAACGGTCAGTCTTTACCGCACATCTTCCGGAACCCAAACTACCGCGGAGACCATCGTGGAAACAAGAGTGTTTCAGTGAAGGCCGGGCTGCCTCATCAGAGGTCAAGGTCGCACGGGCCCCGCCTCTCTCCAAACACAGGCGCGCCGACACTTTGTATGAACTGAGGAAACCTCAAAACACCAGGGAGCAAAAACAGCCCAAGACACTCACAACCCACCCGAGACGCCCAGACGCCAGGAAGCGCACGCGCAGCCGCAGCCCGAAACCCGACGCCGTCTTCGCCCCGCCCCCCGAAAGCGGAAGGAGTTGTCGGGGCTTCCGGTGCCTAGTGGCGGTGTGGTTGCCCCGGTGATGTCGTGGGTTCAAGCGTCTTGCCTGGCACGGGGTCCTGGAGATGATGGGGATGTATTTGATGAGGAGGCGGATGAGTCGCTCCTGGTACAGCGGGAATGGCGGAGCCACATGCAGAGACGAGTCAAAGTAAATCTGGGTGTAGGGCGCGGGGGCCTCGTGGCGCCCGGAGTTACGAGGAGAAGGGTGAGAGGGTTGTGAAGAAGCTGGGTCAGGAAAGTAGAGGCCAGGGTGGCCCCGGCGCTGCCCTCCCCACCCCACCCCACCCCACCCCACCCCACCCTTGGCCCCCCAATCCGGCCCGATTCCTGCTAGCATTTCCCAGATAGGCTATTTGAAAGCGTAGGAAACAATGGGCTGCGCTCTTTGAGCGACAGCGGGATGCGTTAGACGCTGGGGACTGACTGAAAGAAACTTTGTCCAGATTTTGAAAAGATGGCAGTGTGATAGGGATCACTGGGAACGGATTAGGGGAGGAACGTATACGCTGACTATACCAATTCACATGGATTCTTTGAATAAGTCGATAATCTAAAGCTAGGAGTGCTGTTAAGACTTCATTGAAAAGGTGAACTTATGAATGTAAAGGTTGTGAATTGTCTAAGTAAGGGGAAGTAATAGGACATACTGGTGACTAGGTAAGGGAATATTAAAATTAGTTTTTTTAATTGTCAGGCATGAATTATTCATCTCTAATTTGTCTCACTAGTCATTTAAATTAAGCTTAATCCCATACACCTAATTTACGGGTGAAGTTTAATTGAGGGTGAGGAGCAAATGGTGAGGTCCATGTCAACTTAATACTCTTGCCAACCATTAAATTCCCCCCCAAAGGTGCAGTTGGGAATCTGCCCATGTTGTTTAATGTTTCATTAGAATAATATTTGTTTAACCCACCAACCATGTTGTCAGTTACAGAAATACTTCATGTGAGACTGGGGCTAGACCAGTAAGTATTGAGCATCTTTTTGTGCTGTGGCAGAATGGGATATGCAGAATAAAATCCCTACCCACAGAGAATTGTAGTTTAATTGGATTCTAAGTATCAAGCAAAATATCCAAAAATATCCTTTATCTTTCTGTTCCTAAACAAGTTTCCTCCTCTTTTCCTTACTTCACTTAATTATCCAAGACCTTCCTTAACCCTAATTTACTGTCCTGTCCCCACACCACCCAGCCCACCCCAATCCAGTCAGTTGTCAAAGATGCAGACATGTAATTCTCCATGTTTCCTTCCTGTGAGGTCATTGCTAATTTAAGGTTTTAAAAAATTCTATAAGTCAGTATTTTTAAATGAGAAGCACAGGCTGCTTTGATTATGTGGCTATGCCATTTATTAAAGAACCATTATATTAAGTAACTTAACGGTCCATTTCATCAATTTCCTAAATTGGTTCCATGCCTTTCTTAAAAAACATACATATAGTTCACTTAGTGTTACTTACAACTGCAATTCTTCATTATTTCCATATTTTTAGGAAGGTTATAGAGATGGAATAGATGCTGGCAAAGCAGCTGCTCTTCAACAAGGCTTCAATCAAGGTTATAAGGAAGGAGCAGAAGTCATTATAAACTATGGACAACTCAGAGGAACACTGAGGTAACAAACTTTAAGTACTGAATCATTTTAAGCTCTGCACTACTGGAGGAATTTTAGGAAAGTAGTACATAAAAATGAAGTGTTTAAACTGAAGTGTTTATCCTAGTGTTGAATCCAAAAAAGTATGCTGCAGAGCATAGAATATTGCCTTCAAAGCATCAAAAAATGTCATCGTTTATCACTTTAAGATGTGAGGCAGGTGCAGTCCTTTTTCGCAAAGAAATAGTAGGGAGGGTGTATACTTTTTGAAACTCGAATTACCACCAACCTGTATCTCAAAGTAATTAGAAGATCTTCACGTTTCGAATAAAGCTTTTAGTCTAGCACATATGGCAGAACACAATATGACAGACTTCTAGACTAGAAGTACATGATGAAAATTACAGATGGTAATAGAGAGAAAAATGGTTCCATTTACTTTAGACCTGAGCTCTTTACAATCTGTCAAGATGCCATAGCAATAATGGCAGATGTCAGAATCAAGTGGTCAAATGAAATGGGAGTCAGGAACATGACAGGTTTGTCCTCTGTGTTGCTTTATACCTTTTAAACCATTCTCTATAGAGAAAAACATCAAAACTTCAAAGAATCACTTTTTTTTTTAAGATAGAAAACAAAAGTTATATTTAAAAAGTCATTGTGTTTGGGGTTTTAGAAAATAGTCAAGAATTAGAATTTATAAAGACTACTTTATAAATCTACCAACATATTAAATTAAACTTTTATAAGTTTAGAAAACATTGCTGAATCCTTTACATCAATTGATTCCGTGTTTAAAACATCATTACTTTCAAAATAATTATTTTATGACATGATTATCTGAACAGTCTGGGAAAAAACACATAAAAATTTTTAGTGTCCACACTAGAAAAAGTAAAGAAAAATATTAAGACTAAAAGAATTCTCACCTTCTTTAAGAAGGTGTTAATAGCACACCAAACACTGTCTACTCTCTAACAAAGCTGGGAAAGTGGAGTTGTTTCAAAACTTTTTTTCTCTAACCCTTCTGTCTTGATGGCAAGCAATTTACATGACTACAACAATGGTTTTCAACCTTGACTGCCCCTTGAAACCAACTGGGAAGCTTTAAAAATAAATACTGATGCCTAGATTCTGCTCCAGAGATTATGAGTTAATTGGTCTGGGGTGTGCCCTGGATGTTGATACTTTTAAAAGCTCCCCAAGTGTTACTAATGTGCATCCAAGCTAGAGAGTCACTAGCTTAAAAGCTGTTTAATATCCTTAAAGGAGAAACTCATTTTTCTGATCTTTCTCTGAGTTGTATCCCTCCTAACAGAAGTTACATAGTCATAAGGGGAAAAAAATCTAAAATCAGGAAAATTGAATGTTGAGCTGTGAATATATGAAGTTCAATTGTTTAACTTATTTAATTCTAATTTACCATCATTACTCTCCTGATTTTGACTTATACTATCATTAACACATCTTTGCATGGTGTTATCTGGAAGAGAAACATAACAGGGTTTCACATCAAAAATTCTAAAAAGCTTGTGATTTTTTTTTTCCCCCTATTAACTCTTCTCTACTTTTTCTTCAGTGCTTTGCTCTCCTGGTGTCACCTTCATGATAATAGTTCGGCTTTGATCAGTAAAATAAATAATCTTCTGGATGCAGTTGGCCAGTGTGAAGAATATGTGCTCAAAAATCTGAAATCAATCACACCACAGCCCCATGTTGTAGATTTATTGGACTCCATTCAAGATATGGACCTTTGTCGTGTAGTGCCAGCCGGGAAAAAGATTGATGAAGCTAAAGATGAAAGACTCTGTGAAAATAATGCTGAGTTTAACAAAAACTGTAGCAAGAGTCCTAGTGGGATGGATTGTTCATATTTAGAATGTTGTAGAACACAGGAGCATGCACATTCTGAAAACCCAAACCTCACTTGGATTTTAGAGCAGACAGCCAATTTAGTAAAACAGCTGGGAATATCAGTAGATGTGTTACAGCACCTCAAACAACTGTAAAATTTGTCTGTCTTTTCTAATGAAAATAATGTTTCAGAGCATTTTTGTTGTTTTTTAACAGACTAACCAAAATATGCACTGATTTCTACATTGAACACTTCAGCGGTTAGGGTTATCTCTCATGGAAATTTGAAATGTCATCAAAATTAATATAGTTAAATGTAGTATAAGCCTTTTTCCTTTGTCACTGGTTGACATTCTACCATTTCTATACCTGCTCAACCAACATTGCTTACCAGATAATAGAGTTGCTTAATCATCTAATAACCTAGGAGATGGGGGAAAAATCTTAGTAAGCGCCTAAAAATTATTTCCTTCCAGTTCCTAATTTTATGTAGTTTAAGATATGCTGAGAAGTTCCAGTTGTCATTATCATTTTCAAATTTCTGGTCAAAATCAAGCATTTTCAGACATATAACCGAAAGTGGATAAGAATTAAACATACTTTGTAAGGACCAAACCCTACTTTCTGCTGCTTTCACCATAAGGTGGTCAGGACCTCATCAATGGCTGATCAGACCAGAGTTACCAAAAATAACTCAATGGCTAACATGTAGATATATAGACATATATGTAGATAAGATGGTATTAAATTGAAATTAAGAAAGTGGGAAACTGAAGTCATGTTTATACTGATTAAGAATAAAATAATAAAATTTGTTTTAATTTTGTTGATTAAAAAGTACATTCAATTCCATGAAAAAATACAGAAAATACATTTATGCTCAAGTCTAAAGAAGAGAATCTATTTAGTTTACCAAGTATTAAGGGGTTAGTAGTGTTGCCTAATGTATTAGGGTTCTTTGGGGAAACAAAACCAACAGGAGATATCTGTAAATATGAAATTTTATAAAATTGTCTCACAACCATGGGGATGTATGAGTCCAAATTTCATAGGGCAGCCTGCAGGCCTGGAACTCAAGTCCTTGATGAATTCCCCCGTTCTCTGTCTGAAGTAGAGATGGAAATTCTCTCAATATTTTAGCTGATTTGATGAGATCTCATTGCTGAAGTCAGTCTCCTCAGTTTATTGTAAATATAATCAGCTGTAGATGCAATCAACTCACTGATAGATTTAAGACCACAAAATGCCCTCACAGTACAATTAGACCAGTGCTTGCTTGACCAAACAACTCCAAACAACTTGGCCAAGTTGACACATGAACCTACCCATCACACCTAACAATGTGCCAGATTATTTCTAAACTGCAGTTTTGCTTCATATTCACATAAGCAAAAAATAGTACAACCACTGACTTACATATTACTTTCTAGCAATATTCTTAGTCTAGCATAGACTCAAACTTTTTACTCCAGGACTTAAGCCATATCAAAATCAGGAAATTTATGTGAGGTGCCTAACTTCAGAGACACCCACTTAATAGCGCCTCATTGACAGTGCTTTTTCACCAGTATTTACCATCTACTCTAAAGGACACATACTGAGATAGTGGGAGAATATGGTAAAATAAGTCTTTTAGGAAATTGAAAGAATATGCTACTGTTTCCTTAAATTCTTCAAGTTTCCAGAACATTCAGAAATAGAAGCAACAAATATGAAATCAGAAGGCCTTTAAAGAGTTTCAGGATTCATTAAAACATGGTAAAGATATTAAAGTAACCATTTTCAACTTAAAAAAAAACGTGTTTCCAAGACAAGCATTCATATTTTTTAATTCCTCATTACTTATGATATGTAGTCCATATTTATGGATGCAGCAAAAATCTTGAGTACACATGGAAGCTTATAAATAATCTCTAGTCTTACTGTTACTCTGCCTTACATATTAGAAATTAAATACTGCTGTCTTAATGATGCATCTCAAGAGTGTCACCCTGAGTAAAGATTTCATGAGGGTTGTAAATCGGTATTTTATCTGAACTTGGCGCTGAAGATTCCCTGAAGATAACATCTTGGCCATTGGTAACACAGGGTGCTTTTGTGCAAATGTTAATAGAAAATGAAGAAGGGAAATTAGCCAAGTTCAAAGGATTAAAAACATCTCTTACACCTGCCTTGTTTTTTTTTTAAATATAGACACAGAAATTACAGGACAACAGAGGATTCTAAATGGTATGTTCATTGCTACTTGTGTTTCATGAGCATGAGGCTCTGTACTAGAACTACCAAGAGTGAGTGGAAGAAATCTTGCTTGCTTTGCTTCTTTGCCTTGCCTCATATGCTGTAGGTCTGCTGTGTCTTCCCGTGAAAAGAACCAAAATGGACAAAATTATAAGGCAAGATAGCCCAACAGCTGGTGTAGCCAGCGTTTCAAGGCCAGGACTCAAACATTAAGCCTGGGTGATGTGACTTCCTTAGAAACAAAATTTTAACCTGAGATAAGTTGTTTCTAGGTGCTGATATGTCTAGGGTTAAAAAGGGGGGGGGGGGGGGGGG
>JAQZBX010018108.1:16544-35027 GCA_029593785.1 Cabassous unicinctus | reverse complement strand
TCAAACAAGTCATCCCTGCACATGGTCCATCAGTCCCTTCTACTCAAACCTATATGTGATGCAGGAGTTTTTAGGTGTACTTCCAGAGACTGTATCCTCTGACCCACCTATGTGCCAGCTGTGCCTGGAATCTCAGTGGAGCTGCAACTCCTACCCTACAGCTCAATGGACTCATCCAAGTAACCTGGCGAGGAGACGACGATGGGCAACAGCTATCCCAGGGAATGGAGAGGGCCTGCAGCTGAAGGCAGAATAATCCTATCCACTATATCCATGGAATATAAGCCCTCTCTCACTTGGAGGTGTAGTGGACATCACCTTCCAAGTCCCTTCAAGATGGGGGGAGGAGCTGTGGACTAGAGTGGACTTGGTGGTGTTCTGTTGTAGACATATTGTGATTCAAGCAATGGAAGAAATTGTAACAGTGAGGTGGAGCCTGTGGCCACTGGACATTTTTGGGGCAGGGAGAGGAGGGGCAGTTGAAATACTCGGGCTTTTTTGGGACTTTGGGGGTTGTCCTGAGTGGCGAAGCAGCGACGAATGTAGGCCATTTTCCATCAGAATATACCATGCAGAACTGGGTGGGAGAGAGTGTGGTCTGTGATGTGAACTGTGGTCTATTCTTGGTGGCAAGGCCCCAGGATGTGTATATCCATTGCGGGTGTTGTATCACACGAATGGGGAATGGTTGTGTGGGGTGTTGTTGGGGGTGTGGGTGGTGGGGGCATGGGAATCCCTGTAGTTTCTGAGTAATATTTGGGTAATCTAGGCACCTTTAAAAAATGTATATATATATATAACAAATAACATTTATGTAAACAAATGCCCATATATTCATATGTATTTATATATCATTTTACAAATAAAAAATTTTAAAAAAACCTGCAAAAGTACATATTTACAGAAATATAATGCCACATATACTTATTGATATGAATGCATGTCATGTATATATTTAAATGCTATCAAATGTCATAGATACATAAAATATGAAATCCACACTTATAAATTTGATTATTCATGAATATTTATATTCAAAGGAAAATAGAAAAGACTGGGGAATTTCAATTTTGTAAATTGGGTTTATATTTTCTTGATGACTACAATGATATTGTCCAGATATACCCATAGTGCTGATTTGATAAAACAGTATAACCAAAATTAATAAGCATATTAAATTATGTAATTAAATTAATGAAAGCCAGATTTTCCTTAAACTGTGCATTTGCATCAAAGCAAATGTTCAAAAGGAACAAAATGTAAAATCCATGAATAAGGTGAATGAAAGATAATTAGCAATATGAAATAAACTTATCACATTTCTCTTGTTATCAAATATTCTAAATTCAAAAGTTTTATAGCAATTTTTAGCATTTAAATTTGAAAAAAATCTATTATAATGCTTATAATCACTGTTGATATTATGAACATTCATTGGAAAAGATTTCGTTCATGATACTTGAAATGGGGATATATTTGTTGATAATGAAGAAAGTGGATTCATTGAAACGCTAAATTTTCTGAGTCTTTGCAGATAAACTTGTAATGTCTACCCTGTGGAATCAGCACCTCAATCTCTAATTTGTCATAAGGAATAGACCATCCAACCACCTAAAGAGATTAATAATGCTGAGCCGGATAAACTTAAAAACACTTTCCCTGAGGGTTGAACAACCCTCAGACACTGTCTGTTCTGTTTCACCAGATGAAACTGCAATGAAATGTCCTGAGAAAGTTGTCTTAAAAGACACCTCAAGTTCATCTCATGACCCACCCCTACCAGCCTATTTTCTTCTACACCTATAACTATACTGATTCCCATCAGGCCTCAAAGGTGTGGTACAAAGTGTCACATATTAAGAGTTGTGCTAAACTACAAAATAACTACCTGAATTTTCCTATATACACTGACAGAAAGCATGGGAATATTTGTGGGAATGAATATTAAGGGACTGCGATAATTGTGTAAGAAATGTAAATTTAGAACAGGCTGAATTTATTGATATGGGCACACTAAGCAGAGATTCTGAATAAATTGTTGTAGCTTGTTGGGGCAGAAAGTGCTCCAAAAGTTGGTTAGGTTTGTTGGCCCAAGCATGGACCAAAACCTGGCCTTCATTACTTGAAGTTGAAATACCAGAACTTCCCTGAGCTAAAATAGATGAATGGATTCAAAGGCTTGAAGAGATTGGAATGTTAGAGGGGTTGTATCATGTAAGACCTGCTCACCTATCCCAGGAATGTCCGGAGGAAACACCTTTCATCAGGACTATGAGGAATAAATTTGTGAGGCTAACTCCATTATCCCTTAAGAGCTGTGTGATCCCTCTTCTCTATAGGTCAGATATCAATGAGGGAATGACTGTCCCTGAACCTAGAACCTTAAACAAAATAGGGAAGATCAGATCCCTGGTTGGCAGAAGCCAAGTGACAGCACTTAATCACCAAATACAAGGTGGGTTTGGATACCCTTAGGGAGAGCAGAGTCAAGGCAATAAACAGAAAAATATGACATGAAGAGACCTATTGTGTTGGCTATTAAACAATGGGCTATCTAGACATGGAATAGATGGGTAGGCTACTAAATTCTTATTTGTTCATTATGAGTAGACGTGTTCTAGGTCCAGTGAATAAAAGTCTAACTTGAATTGCAAAAACAGAGAGCCATCTCCACTTAAACAATTCCCAGCCTTGAGACGGTTTAAAGACACAGAACACCTTGAATGAAGGGAACATTACGTGCCCTTGAGGAAGAATCCTGATACACTGCCAAAAATTTATACTGTTAATCTTCCTTCTGGCCTTTTCCAAAGAGACCTGTGGCTTTTTGCCTGGGAAACTGTACTTTGGGAAAAAGGAATTGTTCAGATATTTAGGGGATTAATAGACAACAAGCTTGGAAGTGACATTACTTCCAGGAGACCCAAAATGTCACTGTGGTCTACCAGTCAGTGTAGGGGCTTATGGAGGTCAGGTGATCGATAAAATTTTAGCTCAGGCCTATCTCACAGTGGGTTCTTAGAACTATTCTGTGGTTATTAGTCCAGAATACATAAATGGAATAGGGCTAATCAGCAACTGTCAGAATCCTCACATTGGTTCCCTGACTTGTAGCGTGAGGGCTATTATCGTAGGAAAGGTCAAGTTGAGTTCCCTAGAACTGCCTCTCCCTAGAAAAATAATAAATCAAAAGCAATACCACATTCCTGGAAGGATTACAGAGATTAGTGCCACCATAAAGTACTTGAAAGAAGCAGTGGCAGTGATTTCCATCACATGCCCGTTCAATTTTCCCATTTGGCCTGTGCAGAAAACATATAGATTTTGAGGATGATGGTGGATTATCATACACTTACTTTGGTGGCAACTCCAATTGCTGCTCTTCTAGATATGGTATCATTTCTTGAGAAAATCAGCACATTCCCTGGTACCTGGTTTCCAACCATTTATTTGGCAAATGCTTTTGAACTCAATAGTTGTTAGCAAACACCACCAGGAACAGTTTGATTTCAGCTGGTAGGACCAGCAATATAACTTCACTCTCTTACCACAAGGCTAAATTAACACTCCCTTATTAAATGATATGACTTATATTTAAGTTATATGATATCAAATTTAGAATTTAATGTTACCCAAGGACTTGCATATTATTCTGGGGAAATTTAGTTTGTTTTCAGTTGTATGCAGGATGGTTGAGTATAGTCAGGTGAAATTATGACTGTTTTTGCTTTAATTTAGAGATTAAATATGGTTTAATGAGATGTGTATTGTTGCCAACTTGACATGGTGTGGATTGTGATGCTTAAGTTTACATGTCAAGTTGTCTAGGTCATGGTGTCCAGATGTTTGGTCAAGCAAGTGCTGGCATGACTGTTACTGTGAGAGTTTAAATCTTCAGTAAATTGATTGCATCGATGGCTGATTACATCTGCAATCAATTTAGGGATTTCTTTCAACAATGAGAAAAGTCTAATACTATCAGTTGAAGGCCTTAAAATGAGAAGTGATGATTTCAGCAGTCAGAATGGAGAGTGTCCATCTTTAATTTAGCTGTCCAGCTTCTCCTGGGGAATTTATCAGGAAGTTTCACTGGAGCTCTCATTTGCAACCTGCCCTAGGGAATTTGTTCTTCCTCATCTCTACAGTCACATGAGCCAATTTTGATTAAAAAAAAACTCATATAATATTTATATTATATATATTATATACATTATGATATATATGTATAACTCCTGTTGGTTCTCTTTCCTTAGAGGACCCTGGCTATAAAGAGGGAGACTATTCTTCAAACATCTTCTGAAGCATGAATATTGTTGACAATGTTAGCCAATGAAGCCACTTAGGAGCCTTTTCCTTTGATACCTGTGGAGATATTGCTAATACCTCCTATAGTTTCTTTGCTCTTTTTTTACTCTCACGGGAAGACCACCATGACCCAAACCAAAAGAAATCCCTCAGGAAGCCTATGTGAAATCCTAAGATAGAATATAGTTCTCACAAAGGAGATCTCAGGCCATGGCTTTCCCAACACCTTGGTGACAAGGAAGAAAAGGTCTCTGAAAAAAACAAACAAACAGAGAATTTGGCATTTGCAGCATAGATGCCATGTGGCAGCCTATGATACAGGGTAAACACTAATGGAACCCCAGCCACTAGCAGTGAGGAGATATTTTAATATATTTCCCACTGATCCAGTCAAATGCTTTATAGGACCCAATACTTAGCCTTACTGATAGGAAGTGTTTACAAGAAAATTTAAATAATAATATTCCATTCCAGAAAAAATAGCCAAATGAAATATAGACCAAGAATATACCTGTGGAAATATCCATGTTGTTCTATACTTGTCTTGGAATTAATGGTGATGTAGGACAAATAACTGCACATTTTAAAAATGGTTTTAGGTATTTTCATAAGCAGAGACAATATACTTCCTCAGGCATTCATTTAGCACATAAGAGTAATGACTATAGCTTGAAAATTAAAACCACAAAATAAAAAAAGTTACGTGAAAATTTCTTGATTTCACAGTTGTGTTATTTTTATGTTTGTAAAAATATTTATTGATTTAGATAAATTTCTCTACTCTTCAATCACACCTAATTTAGTATAGATATGAAGTGTCTGTAATCCTAAATTGTTACAGGTAGAATTAAGTAAACATACGTCTTAGGAAAAGGAAAGAGATTGTCTCCATCAATGACATTGGCTTGATTCTGTTGTCAAAGCTCTACGTATATTCTTTTCAAATAGTTAATTTAAGTTTTTTTCTATTGACTCCTGGGAGAATATTAACCAACAATATTCCTTTAATAAGAATATTAAGAACATTCTTTAATAAAAAAAACCCTTCGATCCTTGGCGTTACATAAAATTTTAATGTTTGTCTTAAAGAATCAGAGAATCAAAATAATGAAAAATAAAAAAATATTTCAAGCCCTTTCATCCAAGGAGTTTGCCTAAATTATAGATTTTAGGTATATTGTGAATCAAAATATATTTGAACAGTTGTATAACCGGCAAATATTACAATATTATTTTTCTTAACCTGAGAAATATGGCAAAAGCCTTAGCATATTTTAGGGGATTAATATAAACAGCTTGTTGTAGAAATATGAAAAATTGTATACCCTAACCACACAAATATTACTTGACTTTTTAAATAGGCCCAATTCATAATTTCCATTATTTATATATATTTTAAAATATTACTTATTGAATCAAACAGTACACCATAGAGAGACTTAATATGTGGTCTAAAGCCTAAAGTTTTTCAGTAGAATTTTATGATTTAAAACTTCCATAAATGATTCAAACAATATATTGTAGACATGAACTCAAATGACTACATGTTAAGGTTTAGCTGTGTTTTTTTTTTTCATGATATAGGAATTTTCAAGTAAGTGACTTTGCTTCAGGGACTTGCTAAATAAACATAAAATAAAGACATTTTACATATATAATATTTTATGAATACTAAGAAAATATTTTCCTTTATACTTATCATCTGAATATTCTGACACTAAAGAACATGTATTCTAAAATGTCTACTGATAATCCACTATTTCTCAAAGGATTTCTAAGTCTTCTTAAATTCATTTGCTTGACCATTCCTAACCAGTATGGGAATATGTGTAGGCATAATGATTCTTAAAACAAACAAGTAGAAGATTAGGGAAATTAACAGAATTTTTAAAACCAAAAACTTTCCTGTATATTTTGAATCTGATTCATTGTTTTGTTTTCTGAAAACCATGGATAAAGGGGCCCATGATTAGTAGAGTTTAATCCATGTGCTGGTCTCTCACCAACTGCTAATATGTCTAATGTTATGTGGAAAAATATGACATTGTCCCATTATCAACTGATGATGTAAATCATGGGTCATATAGTTAAAAGTATATATACTGTTTTGTCTCAGTGGAGTTCCTCAAATGGCTGAGGAGCTCCAGTCCAGGAGGCCCAATTTCTGGCCTATGGCCTGCTTTATGCTGTTGATTTTCCCATCATGCTTTAATGATGGGACAAGGTCATGTGCTTCCATGTAGCAACATTGAATGTATTAGTGTAGATTTTGGTTTTTCAAATCACCTGCTAGTTTCAAAATCAGTCCCACCACTTGAACATTATAACTGTGGGAAAGCTACTTATGCCTTCAGTTTCATCTGTAAAATGTGGATTATTGGGAATATTTACCTTGGAAATTTATTTTGAAAATCAAATGAGAGAAATCAATGTTTGGAATGAATCCATTTTTTCTCAAGGAATACTTTCTGCTATTTTTAGGGATCCATTATCATCATTAAAAATTGAATATGACAATATCCAATTATTGTTCTTGCTAATTTATCACCTTTCTGGCCTTTATTGATATAATCCATATCAGAGAAGATGTAAAATGGGTGTACCAAACCAAACAACAGTGAAGGAGTTCATTTTTCTTTGATTTTCTGGTGTTCCCCAACTGCAGCTCACATTATTTGTGATGTTTCTCATTGTGTACCTGGTACCCCTCACAGGAAATACCCTCATCATTTACATTTTTTTCATGGATTCCACATTTCAGATTATTTTCAAATAGTTATTTAATACTTATTTTGTTTAATGATACCATAGTGCAATGCCATAGTGATAAGAGAAATATCACATGTTCCCATTCCAGAAGGCTTTCACAATCAGAAAATAATCTAGTTTACTATCATATAATATACCAGATGAATATTTGCATAATAAATGCATTAGCATCATCCATTATCCATAAAAAGAAATAGTTTCTGATAAAGGGAGCTGTACTCATCAATCTGGCAGATGGGTTTATAAAAACTCTTTGCAATTCAAAAATTTTCTCACTATATAAGCATTAAATACAAATTATTTAGCTGTGAATTAGTCCTTGGCATTGTCAATTTCATAAAGTCCACAACCATATACATATAAAAATTGGCAAAAATATCAGATAATCAAGTTTTTCTTATAATATAAAACCATGAATAAATGGGTCCATGATTAATAAGTGGAGGGAAATAAAGCAAAACTAAGAACAACAGAGTACAAGAATGGGATATCTAACATGGTAAAATCACTATAAAACCTTAGATTTCCATGCAGCCAATTGATTCAGCAGATATTATTTGAATTTAGATATTAAAGTAATTATTTCCCATTATTATGTATCTTCCTCCTATGTGAATAAAAAAGCTTTACTATTTTCAGTGCATTTTAGTACAGCTTAAGAGCTAAAGAGAAAGTAAGGGTGCTGGAAGAAAGGTTGCCCAATTCAGCTTTTTAAAATAAATGTGCTCCATTGAATTGGCCTTAAACCCGCCCTATTCCAAATGTCATCTGTGGAGCAGTAACATGAGGGACATTTAGGAGCTTCTGAGAAACACACAATCTCAGGCCACATCTTAAATCTCATGAGTGACAATCTATCTGCCTTTTTAACTAGATACCTAGGTAATTGGTACAGTCATTAAATTTTAAGAAGCACTATTTTAAGCTACCAAGGTTTTAAAGAATCAATTTTTGTTAGTTTGTTTACGGCACTGGGGACTGGAAATTGAATCCGGGAACTTGCATGTGGGAAGCCGCACTCGACTACTGAGCCACTTCGGCTTCCATGAGTTGTTTTTTGTTTTTTATTTTATTTTTTGGATATGCTGTGTGATTTATTATCTATATTTTTAAGACTTTTTATTTTTTTAAATGCTTTAGATTACATAAATGCTACATAGAAAGATAAAAGATTCCCATATGCCCCCTGCCTCTCCCTCCCACACTTTCCCACATTAACAACATCCTTCATTAGTGGAGTAAATGTGTTACAATTGATGAACACATATTGGAGCATTGCCACTAACTGTGGATTATAGTTTACAATCTGTCCCACACAATTTTGTAAATTATGACACAATATATAATGGCCTGTATCTTTTTCATTTGTTTTGCTTGTTGTTCATTTTTGTTTTTCAAGAGGCACTGGGAACCTAACCTGGAACCCCCTATGTGGGAAGCAGGTGCTCAACCACTTGAGCTACATCTGCTTCCTAAACAATCAATTTTAATGATAAAAGAATAAAATGAAATCAAGAGCCTGTGGCATATGCAAATATTTGAAAATTTTCTCATGTTAAATATTTGCATATGACAATAAGAATATATTAAAATTTTAGTAAATAATTTTTCTGATTGCCTAGTAAGTTTTCATTTTAAAAGAGGTACAAATTCATGAATACTGTTTCAACATTACCTCTACTTATAAATGTAAAATTTATGCCATACATCTTTCTTAAACTTTCTATTTCCATCAGAATATCAAACCAACAAAATATATATAAACTAACAAAATAACAGTGAAACATTCTGAATCAGAGAACAGCAAATTCTGCATGTATTTCAAACTGAAGGGATATTTCCTTAACTTGTTAATGGTAATTATCTTTCCAAAATGTGAATCCTTAGGATAATATAAGTTAATGTATTCATATTGCATTCACTTTTCTCTTTGTCACGTTCACTTCTCTAAAATGCTAAATTTCCTGCTTTTACTAAAGCAAAACAGGACCAGTGGGTGGGCAACCTATATCAAACTCAGAGGTCAAGGATCAAAAAATCAATTCCAATTTGAAAACTTACAAAAGAAATTTGGTTGTCCCATCCACTTATTTCATCCTGATATTTTATTTTTACAAATTCTTAGAACTTTTTAAATAATGCAGTAAATGGAATAAGGTGGTTTCACTGGAAATGGGCAATTTGGCAATACAACTAGTTATCATATTTTCTTTAGGAAGTAAACATTAAAGCTGATGATTCTAAATGTTGGAATGAATAAAATAAAATAAAATCACATGTTCATAAAATAATAGTACAAAACAAAATGGAAACTTCAGGAGAAAGTGAGTCAAAGCAAGAGAAAAAGTATATATTTTATTTTATTTTGATTATAAAAAGAGGTAGCATTTGAAGAAAATTCTGAATGCTAAAGACAAGCAATACTACAAAGAGAAGGAAATATTTTTTACTGGCTGTTTCTTAAATCTTGACAGTATTTTGGGATGTGCATTTTTACCGGCTGGGTTGATTATGCATGTATATATTAAACTCTTTTAAATTTACTTTTTATAAGTAAGTAGGTTCGCATTTTAGTAATTTATTTTTAGCCATTTGAATTGTTTGGCTGTTATTCTGTGGTGTAAATTTGCTAAAGTAATAGTTATTTATATTTTGAATATTAAGTTTGTATTCATGTATGTTTCTTTAAAATGTGGCTGTGCTGAATTTCCATACAAAACATCTGTCTGTTTCACTTATCATTTTCTTGTGAATACAGGATTTAACTGTGGAAATTAGCATGTACAAAATTAAACTCAGCTTTATTTTACCACCAAGTAAAACTTAACATCATCTTATGTAATGGGCTCGTACCCATTTAAGTTGGAAATATCAACACCTTAGAATCCTTCTTGTTGTCTCACTCCATCATTGCTCATAGTCAATCAATCAATAACCTTGCTTGTTTTTGCTACCAAAATCTTTGGATTGCATCAACATAGTTCCATCTCCAATACCCATACTGGAATCTGAGCTTTCCATATCTGTATTTTGGATGCCACAGTAATCTTCTCATGGGTCTGTCCACTTCTCCTTAGTTCATCTTGCAAACCATATTCCATGGCACAACCAGAGGGAACCTGTTCTAATGTTAAATATACTTTGTTTCCTTCCTTCTTAAAACTTATCAGCACCTTTGCATTGTTTTAACAATATAAACTAAACTACTGATCCTTACCTCCGGACTCTGCATTACTTCTCTTATCTCCATGCTCACTACCATCAGAATTAAACCTAAACTGTTTTATCAACATATACTTAAGATGCTCCTTCTTAAAATCTTTGGATATGCTGCTCATTCCACCAGACATGCCTCTCCCCACCCAAAAATATGGTTGTGTACTTGTCCTACAGGATCTCCCCTCATGCATATCTCTCTTAAGGAAGCCTCCTTGGCTTCACTGAAAAACTTAAGGCTCTGTGAATCACCTTCTTCCAATCACCAGATACATTGCACTCAAACTTTGCCCAGCACAATTTCATATATCCTATATCATTATAAAACCATGTGATTTAATTCATAGAATTTCATTTTATAACTAAACTTGAACCATGTCAAATGTTTCAAAAATGAACATGATATAAAAGGTAAATATTCAGAAATAAATGGGTAGTTATATATAATTTACAATATATTTCATATGAGGATAAAGTAAGCATTTATTTTTTATTAAATATTTTTAATATTCTTTATAGTAAAAGTACCCTCAATATTGGACACTCTGAATATTTCCAGTTTCTGAAATTTCAAGCAGGACTGCAACAAACAAACTTGTATAAATGTTTTAAACATGAATGTGTATGTGTGTGCATGAGTTTGTATAAATGTTTGTGTATGTGTCCATATGATTAATCTCAGTTGTTTATTTACTAATACAAGATAAAATGCATTAATAAATGTAATACATATTGAAAAATTGTCCTCAATAGAAGCTGTAAAATTTGTATCTCTAGCAGCCATGTTTAATGTCCAACAGACATGGAAGAATAGCATTTACTCTGAAGTTTATTAAGAAAGATAATTTTCAAAATGTTGGATTTTGCCTATCTGATAGGTGAGAAATGTTTGGATGATTTAGTTAATATTTTCATTAAGAACAAATATGATATTTAACCTGTACATTTAGGAGTCAGTGTTATTTATATTTGATATGTGTAAAAATACATATGCTTTTTATTCACATGCTTTTTTCATTTTCTGTTTTGTTATTGTACTTTTTCTTCTTGCTATCAATATTTTTATAAGAACCAGTAACTGTTGGTTAATGTGAGTTTCAAATATTTTGCTTAATTGCCAGTTTTTAATTCTTCTTTATGTTTTCTTGAAAAATTATTTCATTTTCATTTAGTTGTATAAACTTTCATTAATTTTTGTATCATATTTTAAACCTGAGTCAGAAACAGCCCCCTTAGCCAGTTTCTCAAAGTTTTGACCATGTTTTCCTTCAGAACTTATATTTTAGTTGATAATCATATGACATATTTCATCTAATTGCGGTGAATCCATATCATTAAGACAATAAGACTTTTTTCCCAAGAGGAAGACCTAAAATTTCTCAATAATATTCTTTTGTACTTCAAGATTAGCTTACCATTTTAGTCTTTTAGCATAAATGCATTTCTGACAACTTCATGGTTTCTTATTATTTTAAAAATGAATCTTTTCTTGTATTATTTCTTCTAAATGTCCATTCCTCCTAAATGTGCTATTTCAGCATATTAGATTCCAACTCACTACCTTAGGATATCTTCTCACTGCTTTGATTAAGATTTCAGGTGATTCAATATGTTTCCAGACAGACTATCATAGCATCTGAGACATTTCCACTTCTGACATAATAAAAGAAGTTTTCAACCTATGCTGTAAGACACTCTATTACTCTTCATTCCATCCTGTATCTCTGAAAAGTTCTCTCCATTTTTGTTTGTTTTGGGATGTCTTTATTTTGACTTCTTTTGGCAGAATATTTTTTGTCATATAGAAATTAAATTTAACAAGATTTTTTCCTTGTTGATCCCTTCCAACATTTTGGACATATATTATCATAGTCTTGATATTATGGCTTTTCTTTTGGGTTTATTTTAAGATTTGTAAAATATCTGTCCTTAGTTTGTCTTCAGTTTATTCTAATACACTGAACTGTAATTTTTAAATAGATTGCCTCAGGAAAATTTGGGGAATGGAGAGGGAATGGAGGAAATTTTTCACCAGAAAATTTGCAATTATGTACACAATGCAATCCTCTGAACAAATCTGTAGTCTTTTCTTGTTCAAATGATATGTTGACTGTAACTTCTGTATGGAAAAGCAAAATATGTAAACAGCTAAACATTTTTTGAAAATTAAAAACAAGTTGGAAGACATACAACACCTGATGTCAAAAATTATTATTAAGCTACAGAAACTCAGGCTATGCAATATTGAAAGAAAAAGAGGTACTCTTAAGAAAATTCAGAGAAAAAACTCTTTGGAATAAAAGATTTGCAAAACATAAATCTAACAAAGGACTTATGTCTAGAATTATAAAGAATATTTAACACTCAATAATAACAAATAAAACAACCTCTTAAAATGGGCAAACATATTTGAAAATATTTGTAAAATATGTAAAATTCCTAAGGGAATATAGTAGGTTTAAATTTGACTGTACTCAGAATTATATTAAATGTACCAACAACTAAAGATCAAGAATATCTGTCTGGAAATATTAATTATTTTTTTATTAGAGAAGCTGAGTGCTCACAAAACAATTATGCATAATATGCAGAATTCTCATAAATCACCCCTTCACCAACACCTTACATTGTTTTAGAACATTTGTTACAGATTATGAAAGAATATGATGAGAGTATTACCACTAACTATGGTCCATAGTGTACACTTGGTATATTTTTTCCATACACCACCTATTATTAACACTATGTATTATTGTTTATTAGTTATAGTTCATGAAAGAACACACTCATATTTGAACTGGAATCAAAAGTCCTTCTTCAATCACATGGTTCATTGTGTGTACCATGCCTTGTAAATTCTATTCAAAGTGTACACTCAATGGTTCTCACATTCATCACAGAGATGTGTAGTCATCACCCCAGTAAAGCATTGAACATTTTCCTTAGTCCAAAAGAAAAAAATCCCATAACCCCTATTATTGACAATTACTGCTGGTATAGTAACTTCTTTGACATTGATGCAAGAGTATTACAGTATTGGTATTAACTGTAGCCCATAAGTTACATTAATTGTATTTTCCCATGGATCACTATATTCTTACCACATTTTAATAGTGACATACATTTGTTCTAGTTCACAGAAGAACATTCTTGAGTTCACATTATCAACCAAAATCCTCATCCACCTCCAGGCTCACTATGTTATTCAGTCCCTAGATTATTCTTTAGTTTTCTTTCAATTGACATTTACATCCCTAGAGTACCTCCTTTCAGCTATAATCCCACTTACAAACCAGCGGTGTTAATTATACTCTTTATCATGTGCTACCATCAACTTCATCCATTTCCACAATTTTACAGTCAAGCTAATTAAAAATTTTACATAAATTAAGCATCAGTACGCTTTCTGATTCCTCATCCTATCTCCTTGTAACCTATAATCTAGGTTTTAACTCCATGTGTTTATTCTTTGTATTAATTCCATATTAGTGAGTCCATGCAATATTTGTCTTTTTGTATCTGGCTTATTTCATTTAGCATAATGTCCTCAAGCTTCATGCATGTGTTTCAATTTCATTTCTTCTTACATAAGCATAGTATTCCATTGCATGTGTATGCACATTTGTTTTATCCATTCATTCTTTGACAGACACTTGGGTTATTTCTGTCTTTTGATAATGGTGAATAATGCTGCTATGAATATTGGTGTTCAAATATCTGTTCCTGCTGCTTTAAGTTTTTCTGGATATTTTCCTAGTACAGGGACTTCCAAATCATACAGAAGTTCTATATTTAGATTCCTGAGCAACCACCAAACTTTTCTACAGAGGCTGCACCACTCCTCATTCCCACCAACAGTGAAAGATTGGTCCTGTTTCTCTATATCCTCTCCACCACTTTTTGTTTTCTGATTTTATTTAACAGACCTATTTTACTAATACCTATTAATTAAGCATAAATCCATCCAATGGTTAACAAATGACAATCAATGTTATTTGGTATAATCTCATAGTTGTGCAATCATCACTTCAATCAAATTTAGAGCATTTTCATTATTATTATTATTCTTTATTATTACTGAAATATTTTCATTATTCCAGTAATAATAGTAATAATACAAAAAACAAAAACAAAACAAGCAAACAAACAAACAAACCACATCACTTCTCAATCTCTCTATGCTTCTCCTTTCATACGCAACTGCTATTCTGTTTCCTTCTCTCTGGTTTATTTTTATTTACATTTTGTAAAAATAATCATATATGCAATATCCCCCATATTTGTATTTTACTTGAAGTTTCAATATGTTATACAGTTCCATGTTACATTTTTTAGCTTTCCTTCTAGTAATAAAAATATCCTTAGGCTTTCCCTTTCAATCACTGTTATACCATATAATAGCTCTACTATACACCATGATGTGCTATCACCATTTCCATTCATTTCCAAAGATTTACAAACAACCTGTTAACCAACTCCACACAGAATTGGTTATTTCTCTACCTTTACTATATTTTCTGGTGACCTATATGCTAATTATTAATTCTAAGAGTTTAAATAATATATTTGGTTCATAATAGTGCAAACATACAGTATTTATCCTTTTGTGTCTCGCTTGCTTCACTCAACATAATATCCACCAGTCTAATAGGTGTGAAATGCTGTCTCATTGTAGTTTTAATTTGCTTTCCCCTAATTGCTAATGATGTTGCACATTATTTCATTTGTTTCTTCACCATTTGTATTTCTTCTTTAGATAGTTGTCTTTTCAAGTCTTTTGCCCATTTTTTAATCAGGTAGTTTGTGTTTTTTTACTGACTTGTATGATCTCTTTATATATCATGGAAATTAAACCCTTATCAGATATATTATTGTCAAATATATTCTCCCATTGAAGTGGCTGTGCTTTCACCTTTTGATAATGTCCTTTGCAGTGCAAAAGTGCTTAATTTTGAAGAGGTTCCACTAATCTATTTTTTATTTGCTTGACCATTGGGTTAAGGTTTAAGACTAATTAAACCTTATATCTAAAGCATGTAGAAATACACAAGCAGCCTACATTGATGAAAGAAGAAACTGATGAACTCAATAGGCCAATCAAAAGTAACAAAATTGAATTAATCATCAAAAAACCTCCCAACTAAAAAGAGCCCAGGATCAGATGGCTTCATAGGTGAATTCTACGAATCATTCTCAAAAGAACTAAGATGAATCCTGCTTAAACTCTTCCAAAAAGTAGAAATTTAGGGATCATTGCCTAACTCATTCTATGATGCCAACATCACCCTCATAACAAAACCACATAAATATACCACAAGAAAGGAAAACTGTAGGCAAATCTCTCTAATGAACCAGGATGCTAAAATCCTCAACAAAATACTTGCTAATTGTATTCAACAATACATGAAATGAATTATACTCTATGACCAAGTGGGTTTCATCCCTGGTATGTAAGGATTATCCAACATAAGAAAATCAATCCATGTATAACATCACATTAACACATTGAAAAAATAAATAAAAACATATGATCATCTTTATTGATACAGAAAAAGCATGTGACAAAATACAGCATCTTTTCTTGATAAAAACACTTCAGAAGATAAGACTGGAAGGAGTCTTCCTTAACTTGATAAAGATATGTATGAAAAACACAAAGCTTACATCATATTAAATGGTGAAATACTAAAGCTTTCCCTCTATGATCTAAAACAAGACAAGGATGCCCACTGTCACTGCTCTTATTTAACATTGTGTTTGAGGTATTTGCTCGAGCACTTAGGCAAGAAAAAATATAAAGGCATTCAAATTGGAAAAGAAGAAATAAAATTTCATTGTTTGCAGATGACATAATCTTATACATAGAAATCCCAGAGACATCTACAACAAAGTTTCTAGAGCTGATAAACAAGTTCAATAAAGTGGCAAGATAAAAGATCAACACACAAAAATCAATAACATTTCTGTACACCAATAATGCACAAAAAAATTTCATTTACTACAGCAATGAAAAGAATCAAATACCTAGGAATAAACTTAACTAAAGGAGTAAAGGACTTGTACACAGAACACCATGTAAAATTGTGAAAGGAGTTCAAAGAAAACCTAAATAAATGGAAGAATATTCCAAGTTCATGGATAGGAAGACTAAACATCATTAAGATGTCTGTTGACCCAAATTGATTTACAGATTTAATGCAATCCCAATAAAATTTACAACAGCATTTTATATGGAATTGTAAGAGCTAGTTATGAAAATTACTTGGAAGGGCAAAGGTCCTTGAATATGCTAAAACATTGAAAAAGAAAAACAAAATTGGAGGAATCATGCTATCTGACTTTAAAGCATACTACAAAGCTATAGTGGGTGCAAAATTCATGAAACCATTTCCTACTACAAGAACTTATAGATGCTTCCTACATTAAATTCCATG
Organism: Cabassous unicinctus; assembly: GCA_029593785.1. NCBI lineage: Eukaryota > Metazoa > Chordata > Mammalia > Cingulata > Chlamyphoridae > Cabassous > Cabassous unicinctus. The sequence continues at coordinate 18,303 of JAQZBX010018108.1, read as the reverse complement.
ATCTTTATGGTCTTGACTCTTATACTTAGGTCTTTGATACATCTTGAGTTAATTTTTATATAAGATTTGGGATGGTGTTCCTCTCTCATTCTTTTGGGTATGTATATCCAGTTCTCCAAGCACCATTTGTTAAAGAGGCCATTCTCTCCCAGTTGTGTGAACTTGGTGGCCTTGTTGAATATCAATTGGCTGTATATATGAGGATCTTTATCAGAACTCTCAGTTCTGTTTTTTTGGCCAATATGTCTATCCTTGCAGTTTTGACCACTATAGCTTTGTAGTATGTTTTAAAGTCAGGTAGTGTGATTCCTCTGATTTCCTTTTTCTTTTTCAGGATGTCTTTGGATGTTCAGGGCCACTTGCCCTTCCAAATAAATTTTATAGTTAGCTTTTTTTTCCAATTCAGTAAAAAAATGCTGCAGTGATTTTTATTGGGATTGCATCCAATGTGTTAATCAGTTTTGGTAGATTAAACATCTAATGATGTTTAGTCTTCCTATCCATGAACACTGAATATTCTTCCATTTATTTAGGTCTTTGATCTCCTTTAAGAGTGTTGGGTCATTTTTTGCATACAAGTCATTTACATCTTTGCTTAAATTTATTCCTTGATAAGTGATTCTTTTAGTTGCTATTGTAAAAGGAATTTTTTTCTTGATTTCCTCCTCATTTTGCTCATTATTGGTGTACAGAAATGTTCTCTTTTTAATTCATCTTAAGATATTTGCTCAATTCTCTTGCAATTTCTTCTTTTACACACTGATTATTTAAGAATGTGTTGTTTAATGTGATACATTTATGAATTTCCCTTTTCCATCAATTATTGAGTTCTAGCTTCAATCCATTTTAATTAGAGAAATTGTTTTATATAATTTCAATATTTTTAAATTTATTAAGACTTGTCTTGTGACCCAACATATGGTCTATCTTGGAGAAGGATCCATGAGCACTTTAAAAGGGTATATGTCCATCTTTTGGGGGGTACAATGCTCTATAAATGTCTTTTAGGTCTAGGTCACTTATTATATCATGCATGCTTTCTCTATATTCTCCATCCATATAGAGAATATCCAATATTGATATTGATGTATTGAAGACTCCAACTATTATTGTGGAGACATCCATTTCTCCCTTCAGCTTTGTCAATGTTTGCCTCATATACCTGGATCCATTTAAGTTAGGTGCATTCATATTTAGTATAGTTATTACATCTTGTTGAAATGCCCCTTTTATTAATATATAATGACTTTCTTCATCCTTTATAACAGTTTTGCATTTAAAGTCTATTTTGTCCAATATTAATATTGTTACTCTAGTTTTTTGTTGTTTTTTTTTTTGGTTACTGTTTGCATGGAAAAATCATTTTCCAGTGTTTCACTTTTAACTTGGTGGTATCCTTTGGTCTGAGGGAAGTTTCTTGTAGACCACATATAAATGGCTCATATATTTTTATCCATTCTATCAATCTATGTCTTTTCATTGGAGATTTCAACCATTAGAAATCAATGCTATTACAGTGAACACATTATTACATCATCCATTTTATTCTTTGGCTTTCTGTTCTCACATTATACTGTCTGCATTTTACCCTTTAATTTCCTCTCCCTAATAATTTTTATTTCTACACTGTTCTCCAAGTCTCTTGCTCTTCGTTTTTCATTTCAGGCTGCAGCATTCCGTTTAGTATCTCTTGTAATTCTGGTCTTTTGGCAACAAATTCTGTCAAGATTTTTTTTTTTTTTTTTTTTTTTTTTTTTTT
>JAQZBX010018108.1:0-16444 GCA_029593785.1 Cabassous unicinctus | reverse complement strand
ATGATATTTGCCCTTTGGAGTATTACGTGTTTTTTTTGTAGGTGTATTCATATTTATTCTGTTTGGGTGCCTTGTCCTTCTTGGATAGAGATATTTATAACTTTCATAAGGTTTGGGAAGATTTTAGTCATTATTTCCTCCCTTTTTACATTCTCCTCTTCTTCTCGGACAAAAATAATGTGTATGTTTGTGCATTTTGCATTGTTATTCAATTCCCCTTTATCCCTGTTCCATTTTTCCCATTATCTTTACTTTCTATACTCCTGTTTTTTCCAGTTCAGATATTCTGTCTTTGAAATCACTAACTTTGTCTTCAAGCAAGTCATATCTGCTCTTATATGCATCTAATGCATTTATAATCTCATCCATGTGTCTTTCATTCCCATAAGGGTTGTTACTTTTCTTTGTAGGCTTTCAAATTGTTCTTATGCTCACCCAGTCACTGCTTAATATCCTTTTTCTCTTTAGTCATATTTTGTTTCAATTCTTTGAATTGTTTTAAGAATGTTGTGTGATTATCATTGAATAATTTTCTTAAATCTTGTATCTGTTCCTGATATTTGCTATGATCATTTGGCTGGGCCATCACTTCCTGTTTCTCAGCATGGCTTGTAATTTTTTATTTTGTCTGGGCATCTGAATATGTTGATGACTTTACACTGATGGCCAATTTCTTTCACTTGCTTATTTTTTTAACTGCTCTTGTTTGATATTTGATTCAACTTATTCAATGTTTTTTTTTTCTTTCTTTTTTAAGATGGTTTTATTTTTTTCCACTTTTTAAAAATTTTAAAAGATAGTTTGATTACATAAATGTTACAGAGAATGCATAGGGGACTCCTATATGCCCTGCTTCCCAAACCGCCCACATTTTCCAGCATTAGCAACATCTTTCATCTGTGTGGTACACTCACTGCAATTGATAAACACATTTAGGAGCATTGCCACAAAGCTTGGATTATAGTTTACATTGTAGTTTACACTCTCTACCATTCAACTTTACAGGTTATGCCCAGATATATAATGGCCTGTATCTGGCATTGTAATATCATTAAGATGATTCTGAAGTCCCAAAAATGCCCCCCTCACCATTATACCTGTGTTGCTATCTCTCTAACGTCAGAACATCCATGGGTCATTGCCTCCACAAATGGTATTTCTTCCCTTGCTAGAATCACAAATAGTCTATAGTCATTCAAAGTCTTTAAAATTGTCCAGCTTAAGTTATCAAAACCTTGCTAGATTCTCACTAATGGGATACAGATTTTCTCCCAGGAGTTAGGGTACAGAATGAACCTACAGCAGGTTTTGTCCATGCAATTTCCAGAACCACCAGAAGATGGCATTCTTCAGTGCATGTTTCCACTGAGATATTTCAATCCACATTTTCCTGGATTTTAGTCTGCACAGAGCCAAGATACAAAGCAAGCTCTGCTAGCAAATTCATTGAAGAAGAGCCTTCTGGCTTCCTCTCCCTCTTCCCTTGTAACAGGTGGCAGGTTTGAAGATGTCTGTTTCCTTTTCAGTCAGCTCCAATCAGTCAGGGGCTTTACCCAAGCTTCATATCTTGGAGGTGGGACAGAAGAGACATTTCCAGCCTCTGCAGTGGTTTGGTATCTCATGTTTGTTGTTTCAGGTTCATCATATCTCTGTCCCTGACCCTCCTGGGAGTTGTGCAGCACTGTCTTGGTGTGCTGACCCACAAAGCAGTTCCTTCAGACAGCTTTTGGTTCTTTCTCCATTTTTTTCTGTGGAAAATTTTAGCCCTGCTTGCCAAATCTGATGCCACTTTCCTGTTTTGTTTTATTTTGTTTAATAGTGGCTGTTCTATGAAGTGTGAGATGACTTGTCATTGTAGTTTTGATTTACATATCCTAAGTAGCTAGTAATATTGAATATTTTTGAAATGCTTTCTCACCATTTGCATTTCCTCTTTGGAGAAATGTCTGTATAAGACTTCTGCCCATTTTTTAATTGGATTGCTTGGACTTTTATTGTTGAGTTGCATGATCTCTTTATATAACATGTATAACAAATCTTTATTGGATATGTGGTTTCCAAATACTCTTCCCCTGAGGCAGTTGGCTTTTCACCTTACTGACAAAGTTGTTTGAAGCACAAAGTGTCTTGAGTTTGAGGAGGTCCCATTTATTCATTATTTCTTTTGTTCATGCTCTCAGTTTAAGGTTTAAGAGACCACTGCCTACAACGATATTTTGAAGATCTTTCTCTACATTTTCTTCTGGGAGTTTTATGGTTCTTGCTTTATATTTAGGTATTTGATACATTTTTTATTTAATTTTTGTATAAAGTGTGAGGTAGGGATCTTCTTTCTTTAATTTCAATATGGATATCCAGTTCTCCCAGCACAATTTCTTGAATAGACTGTTCTGCCCCAGCTGGGTGTATTTGACAGCCTTATCAAACATCATTTCACCATAGATGTGAAGTTCTGTTTCTAGAATCTAATAACAGCTTTACTTAAAGTCAATTTCCCCACTCAGTTGGGAAAGAATGGCTTCTTCAAAAAATGGTGCTTCGAGAACTGGATATCCATATCCAAAAGAATGAGAGAGGAACACCATCTCACACCTTATACAAAAATCACCTCAAGATGGAACAAAGATGTAAATATAAGAGCCAAGACCATAAAGACATTGGAAGATAATGAAGGGAAGCATCTACAGGACACTGTAATAGGAAATGGTTTCATGAACTTCACACCCAAAACAAGACCAGTGAAAGACACAATAGATAAATGTGATCTCCTCAAAACTATAAACTTTTGTACCTCAAAGGATGTTATCAAGTAAGTAAAAAGGCAGCCTACCCAATGGGAGAAAATATTTAGCAACCATATATCTGATAGGAGCCTAATATCCTGCATATATAAAGAAATTCTACAGCTCAAAAATTAAAAGGTAAGTAACCCATTTAAAAAATGCACAAGGGACCTGAAAAGACACTTCTCCAAGGAAGAAATATGAATGGCTAAAAAACACATGAAAAGATGCTCAACATCACTAACTTTTAAGGAAATGCAAATCAAATCTACAATGAGACACCATCTTACATCCATTAGAAATGGCGGCTATTTAAAAAAACAACAGACTATAAGTATTGGAGAGGATGTGGAGGAATGGGAACACTGATCTACTGCTAGTGGGAATGTAGAATAGTCCAGCCATTGTGGAGGACTGTTTGGCAGTTCCTCAAAAAACTAATTATAGAACTGCCATATGATCCAGCAATTCCACTGCTGGGTATATAAGCAGAAGAATTGAAAGCAAAGAAATGAGCAAATATTTGCACACCAATGTTCATAGCAGCATTATTCACTATTGTCAAAAGTTGGAATCAACCCAGGTGCCCATCAACAGATGAATGGATAAACAAAATGTGGTACATGCATACAATGGAATATTATTCAGCTGTTAGAAGGAATAAAGTGCTATCACACCAGATGACCAGATGAATTTTGAAGCCCTTATATTGAGTGAAACTAGCCAGGCACTGAAGGATGAATAGTACATGACTTCACTGATATGAACTAAGTAAATTGAGCAGACTCAGAGAGCTATTGTCTGAAAGTTAAGTTTACAAGAAATAGAAAGGGCAAAGGTTGCCAGCCAACACCCATACAGACATAGTCTACGGTAAGGTGAAAATGTGTAGTTGTGAATTGAAAGAATTTTACAAGAGAATAGTGGTATTATTGGGTTCGGTATTGCAAGACTGACAGGTGGGTAGAATGGGAAGGGAATGTTGGAAGGTCCAGGGTACTGTGGGGGAGGGTTGGGAGAGGGACCAGGTGGACACTGGGGATTTGTGGATATGTGGTTGAAAGTACAAATATGGGAATGCTCTTATGGCAATAGAACAAGGAAGGGTTACTGGTTTATGGTATTGAATGGGGGCACATTTGTGATAGGGTATACCTGGAGCAAGCTTCTAGGGAGTGTGTGTGTGATCATTCTGCTATAATGTGATGTATCAGTGGGTGGAGACCCAAATAATGAGGAGGAAGGTGTTGGACTCCCATCTTTGGGAGGACCCATTTGTTCACAAATAGACAGGTGGGAGACTCTCAAGAGCATGGGCGGTTCCTAATAGCTGAGGACAAACTAGTGTGTTAAGACCTCAGTCTTCTTGCATGTAACTATGAAACATGTCATTCAAAGAGTGAAACAAGGGCATTGCCATGAGCCCTGAGGGGAGGGATAGGGAGGTTCAGAATAGATCGAACAGGGGGTATTTATTGGGTAGCGGAAGTGTTCTACATGATGTAACAATGGCGGGCACAGGACATGGTAAATATCATCAAAATTTATAAAAGTGTACGGTCCAAAATATAAGCCATTGTGTGAACCATTGACCATGTTCAGTAGCTATGTTTCACTATTTGTATATCAGTTATAACAAAGGTACCATCCACATATAAAAAGGTACTAACAGGGGAGAGGAAAGGGGTAAGATGTTGGGTATATGAGAGTCTCCTGTATTATGTGTGTGACTTTGTTGTGACCTAAAACTTTTTAAAAATAAAAATAAAAAATAGACACCGGGGAATGTGGGGGGAAAGGTGCCACAGTACAGACAGGACACCAGATATTGCGAAGATAAAAAGCAAAATGTCAAAAAATTTTTTTAAATATTTTTCATTTTTTAAAATATCCCAATCATTTACTTTTATTTTAGTTTTAGTTTTTTAAAATTTTATGTATTTTATCTCTTATATTTAAACTTTTATTGTTTCATTTTCCTATTTATTGTATTCAGCTATTGTAATGGCTTCATTTTTGAAGAAGCTTTGGATTACAGAAGGGTTACAACTGGGGTAGGGTAAGATCGTTGGTGTGGGGTGGCAGTGATGGAGAAGGCATAGGAGGAAGTTCACCTGAGCATACATATAAGGTATGTAAAAATGCTCAAATGTTCATGGGACATTGTCACAGTGGGTGGAGACTCACATAATAGCTGAGATAATACTGAATTCCCTTCCTGGGGGGTTCTGTCACATTCTCTAAGGGAGCAGCAACAGTTCCCCATGTGCAGGGGCAGTGACTGGGGAAGGAGGATGATCCACTGATGAGCCCTTGATATGGATGATTAGGCTTATGAGTCTTTGCTCTAGAAATTGAAACTTAGCCTATTTGTATAGGGTGCCAAAGGATTACCTCATCAGAGCCTCCTTGTTACTCAAATGTGGCCTCTCTCAAAGCCAAACTAAGCATATGAATGCATTTCCTTCCTCCCAGCATGGGACATGACTCCTGGAGATGAGCCTCCCCAGCACTGAGGGATTGCCACCAAGCACCAGTTAGCAATGCACCTGGAAAAAGACCTCGAATAATATGGGGAAAAGGTAAAGACAAATGAGTTTATATGGCTAAGAGACTTCAAAGTGAGTCAGGAGGTCATCTCAAAGGTAACACTTATGCACATTTCCGCAAGATCTCATAGACTTCCAAAGTGGATACTACCCTAAATAGTGGGTGTACTGAGGGCTCTGGAGACACCCAGGTCCTATGGTGAGGGCAGATAGTTCTGCAGTTTGGTGCCTTGCCAGTGGAACCTACTTTGGAGTTTGTGCTCCCAAGAGTGACAGAGTTGGACTCAATTATGTCCTCACTGCACATGGTTCTTCTGTCTCCTCTATTTAGACCTATATTTGGTGCTGGAGTTTGTAGGTATATGTCCAGAGACTCGAGTCTTTGGGCTGGCCATGTGCCAGCTGGGACTGGAACCTCAGCAGAGTTGCAACACCTATTCTACAGCAGATTGGACTCACCCAGGACAACTGCTGGGGAAATGATGGTGGACAACGGCTCTCCCAGGGAAGGAGTGAGTCTGCAGCTGCAAGCAGGATAATCCCATCCATCTTTCCCATGAGATATATGCCCCCTCTCAATAGGAAGTGGAGTGGACACCACCATCCCAGAATCCTCAGGTTTAGGAGTAGAGCAGCTATGGAGTACAGTGAACTTACTGGTATTCTAGTATAGACATATTGTGATTCCAGCAATGGATGAAATTACAACATTGTTGTGGAGCCAGTGGCCACGGGAGGCTCTGGGGGCAGGGAAAGGGAAAAGCAGTTGCAATATGGGTCTTTTCTGGGACTTGGGAATAGTCCTGAGTGACCTTGCAATGACAGATATAGGTCATTTTATATCATCGCATAACATGCAGAACTTTGTGGGAGAGGGTGTAGACTGCAATGTGAACTATGGTCCATGCTTAATGGCCAAGCCCCAGGATGCATTTATCAATTGCAATTAATGTGCCACACTAATGAAGGATGTTCATGTGGGAGGGTATGGGAGGTGTGGGGAGTGGGGTGTATGGGAATCTAAATCATTTTTGTAACATTTATGTAATCTATGTGTCTTTTAAAAATTAAAAAAATTACATTGATTTAGAATATAAATTTTAATTTCATGTTCTTGTTATGACCCAGCAATCACAAGTACAAAAAACCAGTAAAGCAGTATTTTACTCTTGAGATATATGTTTATTTAATCTATCATGTCTGCCTGTCTAGCTAGCTATCTGTCTAGCTATCTAGCTAGCTACCTATGTCTATATATCTATCTTGTCTAAGACTGTGTATGTGCATGTTTGCTTGTGGGTGTGCATGTGCAGATGTGTGTCATTAGAGGGTTACAGTAATATATTCATTTTTTTCTGTCTGAATTGAAAAATATTACTAATGAATAATATAAGTTTAAAAAGCAAAACAGTGGAAATATCCTTAAGATGTGAAATTCAAAATCAAATATGGGTGAGATGCTGAAATGCATGGCAGAAATAGAAACAGCCACATTGGTTGAAGAAAGAAATGTTCATAGGGCAGCCTCTGATCCCTAGGTGAGCATGAGGCACTTGTTCCAAATCCAAAGAGCACCAGACGTTACACCAAAGAAAGTGAAAGGGAAAAAAAAAAGAAAAAGAATACTGAGTTATTTTTTTATTTTTGAATGCATATTCATTAGCATTTCTCAGCAGACATTTTAGTACATTTTGATGCTGTCTCCACCTTTACCATCAAGTCAATTCTGCAAAGTCACTGAATTCATATGACTTGGCCTCAAACCTCATTTCCTTATAAATACTACAGGTCATAGGAAATACACAATCACAGCACAACCCTTTTAAGTAAGAAAGCACTATATAAGGTTACTATGTATATATACTCACATAAACAAAATCGTATGTACATGTCTACATGCAAAAATGAATAAAAATGTTTCAAGGAAATGAAGAGGTAATTAAAAGTATACCAGTTCAATAAACTCAGAGGATTATCAGTATGTATATGTGCATATACATAAATATATATGAAGAATGAATTGGGTGCAATGGAAAATGAATAATTAGATAATAAATATTTCCGGTATATATAATGGTTGAACTAAATAAAAAAATAGGAGAGGTAATTGGTGTGTAGAAAATGTACAGAACTAATGATATCAAATGTAAGATATGGACTACAGTTAGTAAGATTTTGATGATATTATTTCATAATTTGTAACAAACGTCTCACAGCAATGCAAGATGGTGGTGGTGGGTTGATGTATGGGACCCCTATGTGATGATATGCATGTTTGTTTTGTAAGTTCATAACTTTTACTATACACTTATTGTTTATGTGTGTTCATGTATGAATGATATACTTCAATAAAATTTTTAAAAATCAAAAAAAAAAAAGAAAAAAGTGCTAGTATTTGGAAAATAAGGAAAAAATAAATACATCATAAAAGATACTGATTCAGAAGTGCCAATGTCTTGAAGGAATAAGAAAACAGAGAAAGCAAATGAAATATAGTACAAAATAAATATTGTTAAGGAGGAAAGAAATATTCTATTTGGAAAAAGACAGGGGATTATTAAGTATCCTACAAACTGAATCATGTATTTCAGAGATGATCTTACCCAGGAAAATATGAATCTGATTAGTGGACAAAAAGTCACAATGGTCAATTATTTGAAACTTTAATGTCTATTTGCACTTCTCTAGTGTAATACATGAATGAAGCCACTATGAGAGTTCCACATAAAAAAACACAGAAGTAAGGAATTAGCATCATATTTGAACATAAGGCATATAATGTAAACATTACAAATAAAAAGGGAAGATAGAGAAATGTGGAAGAAAGACTGTTTGAAAATATGGAATTGATAGAAATTATGTTTAAAAAATTAGGCATTTAAATAAAGAAATATACCTCCAAAGTTTCCACAAAATATTAGAGTGATGTAAAATAATTCAATATATAATGGCCTCATTTTATTATCACTTATATGTACATTATTGAAAACTAAAATATTAAATAGGGTAATCCATGATAACGCTTAAAGAAGAAATATTTTGGGACCATTTCCATGGAATGAGAACATGTGTTACAGTTAAATATTCATGATGGAAAATTTAGCAAAGATTAGAACTGCTAAATTTTCACCATGAGAAAATGTAGCAAGCAAAAAGAAATTCACCTAAGTCAAACATCACAGGATTTAAGATATACACTATGGAAGCATCATTTGATAGGTCATCAGACAAATAAGACCACTCTAACAACTTTTATTAAGCAACATAGTGAAGCAAGAAAAATAAAATGAAATGTATGAGAGTTGTAAAGAAGCAAAAGAACAGCATATAGCAGAAAACGTAATTGTAATTATGGAAGATAAATTACATAGATAAAATGAAAATACTGTTGAATAGGTATTAAGAAGGAAATTTTATGCAAAATAGAATAAAAATTATCAATAAAAATATCAAACATGTGTAAACTAGTAAGAAAAATAGAAAATGAAATATTAAAGAAACTACTGACAATAGCATGAAATTATATATATATAAATGCAAGCATGTGTGTGTATGTGGGTTTACATATAAAGGGTGATTTTGAATCTGTACTTTGCTATGAGAAAAATAAATCTAATACTAAAAAGAGTTAATATAAATTATATATTTGTATGTGCCTATTCAAGCATTAAATAATCACTTAGGATATAAGAAAATATTTTAAGAATTTTTTTTCTTCCTATAGACAAAAAATAAAAATGTTGAAAAAATGTAGCAATAAATGTTTGTCTTGTTCCTGAGACAGAAATGATATTGAAGATTGTAATTTTAAATCTTAGAAATTATTCATCAGGAAAAAACCACCATAAAAACATCAAGGCATAACCTCAGAATCATAAAATTCAATATCTGAAGATGTGATCTTCAACATTGTAGGAATATCTGAGAAGAATTGATAGAACATTCTTCTCTGTGAAGGGATCCTGAGCATGATCCCAGTCCAGTAGCAGAATTAATGAACCCACCTGCCAGGGAAACAGCTAACTGTGTATACAGATGAAAAAGTGTAATAAATAAATTTTTAAAAATATTTTACTGGAAAAATCCATATATTAATTATTCAGTAAACATATGGAAACATCTTAAATGTTATAAAAACAGGCATTGATCAAATAGAAGAAAATAGGTAAGTAATTTATATTTTCTTGATCTCATTCATACATTAATTATAATATCAAACATGAAATAATTAGTAACTAAAGATAAAGAATTGAATTTAAAAAAGCATCAAATTTATGTCCTATGTATACATGTGTATTATACACTCACAGATATGTGGAATAAATATACCAAACCTTATGAAAAAAATTAAAAATTTAATGAAAAGAAAACCAATATTATAATAATTTTTAGATATTTGTCTTTTATAGACAAATGAGGGAGAAGAGGTAGAGGTGAAAGAGAAAGAGGAAAAGGTACAAAACTACACACAATGGAAACATATTTGTGAATTTGCTTTGCAATGAAGAATTTCTTTCTTCATTGCACTGTCACAAAAATCTGTTGAATGAAAAAATTATATATCTGGATGCCTAAATTGCTAGTGTGTTTGTGGAGCCAAGGATATGTAAACGCATTGCTTGTTTATGTATACAAGTTCGTATAACTGCTTTAGAAAACCAATTTTTATTTTACCAGTCAGCTAAGACTAGTTTATTTTGTAGTAAGAATAAATTTTACTTGGTACTGAGAGCTACAATGATTATTTTCCACTGATGACATGTCTCTTTTGTGTTGGTGATTGCTTTGCTATGTATGATCCACAATAGAAGAGCAGGCTACCGGAAAACCTTATGTATGGAAAGGTCATGGTACTCATGGTGGATTTAAGTGAACCTATAAAGAGGTTCATGTGTTAGCTCTTAAAGCCACAAACAACTTCTGGTAACATTTTATTGGTCAAAGGATGTTATTTGACTCAGTCTGCTATTAATGAATGGTGACTCTCTTTTCCTATATTAAAAAGAGTACTGCAGAAAGGGCCACCTCAGATTAGGCATGGGATATTTTGAATAATAGTTCAAATGAGACTTTATTAAATTGCAGGTACATTTCCTAGGTCTCTGGATTATGACTACCTGTAAGATGGAAGAAAAGGCTATGGAAAGCAATATATTTTACCTCTAGTATCCTGGAGTGTTTACATTGTATTTAGATTAGTTTTGTAATTAGGCATTGGAATCTCAATGTGATTCAGAAAATAATAGATTCTTCCTTTTGAATTAGCAATAGAATACCAGAATGCCCTACTAAATACTGATTAAATTTATTGTGTTAAAACTTTGTTCAGCAAACTGATCAAACAGCTATTAATATTTAGTCACTTCCTTGAGGTTATTTGTTTTAGTTTCTTGGATTGCTCAATCCAATACAATGAAATGGGTTAACTTAAATAATACAAATTTATTAGTTTAGATTTTTAAGCCTAAAAAAATTCCAAAGCATGGCATCACCAAGGTGATGGTTTTCCCTGAAGCCTGTTATTCAGGGGATGGCTGCCAGCATTCCTTGGTCCTTTGTCACATGGCAGCCTCTCCTGGTCTCTTCTTTTCTGGGTTCTGCAGATGTTTGGTTTCTGGCTGCTCCATCTGCAGCTTTTTCTCCCTGTTTGAATTCCATTCTGCTTATGAAGGACTCCAGGAATAAGATGAAGATCCATCCTGATTGAGGTGGTCTACATCTTCATTGAAGTAACCTCATCAGAAAGTCCGCCTTACAGTGGGTTCACAACCACAGGAACAGATTAACTTTAAGAATATGTTTTTCTGGAGTGTACTCAGTTTAAACCACCACATTATTGCTAAAACATAAATTATATTTGTTCATGTGTACTGAAATATATATTGATTCTTATTTCACTAATACATTCTATGGAAAGTACAAACTTCATAAAGATAAAAAGAAATCTATCATAAAAAACTATGATTTAAATCACTTCTTCAGTTGATACCCAATTTCTAAGGCTATAGCTTGCAATGCTACAGAATAAGAGCATAACTACAGATGTCCTTCAATTAGGAACCACAAAATATGATAGAAGGAATGTTGGGTAGTTTGATTAATATTTACTTTTTCATTAATGATTCTTGGACAGATGGATATACATAAAGGATAAAAATAAATCTAACTTTTACCTCTCACTATACACACATGAGGTAGATTAAAGATCATTGTATATAAGTTAAAAGTTAAAAATTATAAATGTTTTACACACATAAATGGATAATGTCTTCATGATATTGGGCTATCTGTCATGTATTTCTTGCATTTCTCATTCAAGAAACAAAATGCAAAAATCAGTTAAATATATTGATACATTTATTATAATAGTGTACAGAATTTCATTTCCTCAAAGGATATAGAGACACTGAAAGAATTATATAACAAATCAGGGAAATGTATCTGTCACAAATAATATAGACAGGAATTTCAGAGAAAAGCCTTACAGACTAACAAGAAACTACATTAAAACTTTCAAAGTTAATACAATTACATATATAGACACACACTTGTACTAAGCACATTAAAAACATTTGAAATATCTGGCAATATAAAATATGGATGAGGAAGCTGAGAAAGGGGAACATCAAACCCTAGCCATGAGTTTATTAATTGGTATAAGCAGTTTAAATTATAGTTTGGCATTGTGTCAATTGCTTAGCCTATATTATATTTGAGTGAACCACAAAGTAATGAAGAATTACTTATCCAGGATTCCTGTACATTCTGTGTTGGCCACAGCCCTTTATTTGGCAAACAAAGATCATGGAGAACAATCCCCCACAAATGTCAAATAGTAAACAGATTTTGACAAACCATAATGCAACTCTAAACTATTCCTTCATCACTTATGTTGAATAAGCCTGATACATAGTCAAGCTTTATATCAATAGGCTATTGGGGGACTATTATATTATAATATTATATGGATGTGCACCCAAAGGTTAAGTAAAATTAAATATACCACAAGTATACGCCATTAAAATTGAAGACTTGTATAACCAATACACAATGGTCATGCATTATGTCCAAGAGACATGCTCTTGCTATTTTTGTCATTCAGACAAGGGGTCTTAATTTATGCAACATTTAATGTCAGAAAAGTGTTTACCTTAATCAGAAATACTCTTACTGCTAAATGATATATTTAATCCTTTAAAAATTGCCTCAATCTATCTCTCCTCCTTTCCATGAGATACAGTTTAGTTTAATTTCTCCCCTATATAGACTAAATTCATTGTCCCCATGATTCTGGAACAAGGTCATGCCTTTTTAACTGCTCAATGTTTCAAAAGCAGCTCCTGGTTACCTTTTGGCAGTATTGAAGATTTCTGCCCAACCAAGGGACAAAAAGTGACTATACCACCAGATAGGATCTCATGATCTGGGTTTTACCAATTCACTTATTCACAAGGAGATTTTGTCCTGACTGCTCTGACAAATTTAAACTCTAAACTTATATTTAAAGTTATATAGCATAAACCCTTGTTTGTAGCCACATGGATTCAGAGATGTTTCTCTTCTAGACATAAAGATCAAGTAAACCTGAAGAAACAAATGTATCATATTAATATACAAAAGATTTGGAAAATAAAGACATCAGGGCAAGTTTCAATGCTCTTAATGTAGCAGCAGTGGGACCTGAGTTCCTGGGTAAATCAAATAACTGACATCCATCCAAGTTCCATCCATCTGCCTATCCAAGGTTTAAAAAGCATGTTGATATCCTATCTTTCCTTAAAATCAGCACTAAACATTTTGTCCTAGATAAAAACACTTATCTATTTTACTGGCGAAGACACCCTAAAATAATAGTTAAGAAATTAAAAGTTATATTCAGCCATTATGAAGACAATAAGAAGGTACTCACAAATTGATCTTTATATATTTTGGAAGACAACATATGAAAATTAGTGTCTAATGAACCTTAGATAAGAAAGAGGGATTGAGGCTTTTGGACATCTTAAAATTCAGACCTATGGATCCTTTTGCAGAGGGAATATGCATGTAATGCTAAGACCTTCTATGCTGATTTAGACTTTGCTTAGCAGCACCATATTATGCAGCCAGCTGACAGACAAACGTCTGAAATATTTGAGGGTGACTCTGAATTGAAATGGAAACTGAAGGAACTGTTGGCCAAACCATGAACAGCTTTTGTGGCTTAAAGACTTAGAGAAAGTACTACATGGCACTGAGGGTACCAAAGCAAACTGGAGGAGCGTTACTCCTACATTCCATTAATAAAAATCTCAACAGCCTTTTAGATCCAAGGTATGGAAATACTTACCAGCTTTCAGTTGGCTCAGTCACAATTTTAAATGATCATCTCATGACTACAAAGCATAGGAAGATTCCAGATTCTTAGTAAGAGAAAAGATAAGCATTTTTAAAGACTTTGAATACACTAGGAAAATAAAAGGGGCAGCAGGACATTTAAAAACCTCTAGTGAATATACCCAAAGTGATAAAGAATGATTTTACATCTGTATTTTGCTATCAGAAAATAAATTACTAACTTAAGAAGTCTTTAGGGGTTAAGAAAATTATGCATTTGTAGGTATTAAAATATTTAAAAATAACATTTTGGATAGTTTAAAAAGATTTGAAGATAATTTCCCATTATGTATTATTAAAATAGAAATATTTAGAAAATATGTAAGCAAAGGATTTTTACATGAGTATTGTGATAAAAATCAACTTGTCAATTTAAAAATTACAAGAAAAAAACTAGAATTAATTACTCAAGTTAGAAAAACTTAAGTTTCTTGACTGGCATAGCTTACCTCATAAAGGGAATATTATTTAAAAACTCATGCTTGGAATTATCAGTAATAATTAGTAATTTTACTAGGATTATTACTTTTTAAACTTTTAATCAGTAATTTAGAAGATTTAGAATGCTTCTAAATCTGAAGCATTCAACACAAACATCATTCCCAATTCCTCAAGATTGGTGAATGAACAAACATAAAGTGGGGGGTGTAACCATGGACCAAAATAGAGATACTGTTGCTGTAGTTATTATCATGTAGTAATAGAAAAAATTGTAATGTTGATATAATGGTAGTGGCTACCAGAGGTACTGAGGGGAGGGGGAGGGATGAATAGGTGGAACACAGAGCATTTATAGTACATTGGGATTGTTCTGTATGCTACTCCAATGACAGACACACAACACTATACATTTGTCAAAGCCTATAAAACTGTACAGCACATAGTGAAAATCATGGTGTAAATTATAGTACTTGGCTAGTTGCAATGCATCAATATTGCTTCATCAATTGTAATAAATGTACCACACTAATATATGATGCTAATAATGGGAAAATGTGTGTGTGTGAGGGGAATAGTTGTATGGGAATCACTTATACGTTTTTCATTTTAAAGAATATTGAAGCATATCATTCATACCTTATCATACATAAACAATAAATGTATATTAAAAATTATGAATTTACAAAATGAATATGCATATCATCATACAAGGCTCCCATACCTCAC
Organism: Cabassous unicinctus; assembly: GCA_029593785.1. Classification (NCBI taxonomy): domain Eukaryota; kingdom Metazoa; phylum Chordata; class Mammalia; order Cingulata; family Chlamyphoridae; genus Cabassous; species Cabassous unicinctus. The sequence continues at coordinate 1,569 of JAQZBX010018108.1, read as the reverse complement.
CCCACCACTAACATCTTGCATTTTTTTGAAAAATTGGTTACAAACTGTGAAAAAGCATTTCCAAAATATTACTACTAACAATAACCAATAGCCAATTTCTTCCATTTGGTGCATTTCCCCCCATCCCACCTGATCATTAATACCTTGTATTATTATTAAATATTTGTTATAGTTCGTGAGAGAACATTTTCGTATATATTCTGATAACAATAGTCCATGTTCAACCACAGGATTCATTGTGTTATACACTCTTGTGCTTTGTACAATCCATTCAAAGTGTATACTCAGTGGCTCTCATTTTCATCACAGAGTTGTGCTGTCATCACCTCAGTCTATTTTAGAACATTTTCATTATTCCAAAAGGAAAAATCCCATTCCCCCTTAATTGCCCCATTGTTGTCTCTTAGAACTGATATATCTTCTTTGCCATTGCTGTAAAAATATTACAATACTACCATTAACTATCGTCCATAAGTTACATTGTTTGTAATTTCCATGTATCATGACAGTCTTAACACTTTGTAAAAGAAGAACACTCTTATATTTATACTATTAACCACAATTTTCATCTGCAACTGAAATCAGTATACAGTCCTTAGATTATTCTTTAGCTTCATTTCAATTGACATTTATGTTCACATACAGCCCCTTACATACACAATCACATTTATAAATCAACAGTGTTAATTATACTCACTATAAAGTGCCATGATCAATTCTATTTTTCATACTTTTACAATAAAACAGAAAAAAATTCTACATATATTAAGCATCAGTTCCCATTCTCAAATCACATTCTATCTCTAAGTAACCTACACTCTAGTGAGTTTACTCCTCATATTTATTTCATATTAGTGAGACCATTCAATATTTATCCTTTTGTGTTTGGCTTATTTTGTTCAACATAATATTCTCAAGTTTATCCACATTGTCATATATGCCCTGATTTCATTTATTCTTACAGCTGAATAATATTCCATTGTACATGTAATATAAAGAGATCATACAACTCAATGATAAAAAGACAAGTAACCCAATTTAAAAATGGGCAAATGACTTGAATAGACATTTGTCCAAAGACAAAATATAAATGGCCAAATAGCACATGAAAAAATGTTCAACATCACCAGCTATTAGGAAAATGCATATCAAAACTGCAATGAGATACCATTTCACACTTCATGGAATGGCCATTATTAAAAAAAAAAAAAAAAACACAGAAAACTACAAGTTCTGGAGAGGATGTGGGTTAATAGGAACACTCACTGTTGGTGGGAATGTAGAAAGGTGCAGGCTCTGTGGAAGACAGTTTCACAGGACCACAAGAAGCTTAATATAAAACTGCTATATGATCCAGCAATCTCATTAATAGGAATATATTTAGAAAAGCTGGAATCAAGTATGCAAACTATTTTCACACTGATGTTCATAGCAGCATTATTCACAAGTGCTAAAGTGTGGAAGCAGCAGAAGTGTCCATCAACTGATGAATAGATTTTTTAAAATGTGTTATACCTCTTATATTTTTGAGGTAAGTTTTCTGTAATCTTAAACTTCTCTAAAAAATAA
>JAQZBX010018107.1:0-34920 GCA_029593785.1 Cabassous unicinctus | reverse complement strand
TCTCTTGCATTTAAGCTTATCATTATTATTTCTTTTTCCTATTAATTGTATTTTGTTATTATATGGGCTTCATGTTCAAGGAAGGTTTAGATCACAGAAGGGTTACAAGGGGGGCTGCAGAGGATCATTGGTAGGGTGTGTCTAGGATGGGGGATTCATGGGAGTAAGTCCATGTGAATATACATGAAAGATATATAAAATTGTTCAAATGATCAAGGGATGGGGTATGGTCATGGTGGGTAGACAATTACTCAATAAATGAGGTAATCTGAATTCCCAGCCTGGAGAGCTCTGATACATTCCCCAAGGGAGCAGCAACAGTCCCCTGAGTACAGAGGCAGTGTCTGGCAAAAGAGGATGGCCCACTGATGGGTTCTTGTTATTGAGGACTAGCCTTATGAGTATTTGCTCTTCTAATTGAAACTTAGCCTACTGTTATGGGGTGCCTAAGGGTTGCCATGAGAGAGCCTCCTTGTTGCTCAAATGTGGCCTCTCTCTAAGTCAAACTCAGCATATGAATGCATTACCTTCCCCCCAATGTGGGACATGACTCCCAGGGATGACCTTCCCTGGCAACGAGGGATTAATACCAAGTGCCAACTGGCAAGATGATTGGAAAAAGACCCTGAATAAAAGGGGGAAAAGGTAAAGTGAAATGAGTTCACGTGGCTAAGAGACTTCAAAGAGAGTCGGGAGGTCATCCCAGAGTTAATGCTTACGCATACATCAGTAGGATATCTTAGAACTCCAAAGTGGATATCACCCCACACAGAGGGACCCCTGAGGGCGCTGGAGAGACCCAGTTCCTATATAAATGGGGATAGTCCCAGAGATTGATGCCTAATTAATGGACTCTTCATTGGAATTTGTGCTCCTGAGAGTAACAGAGTTGGACTCAAATAAGTCCTCCCTGCACATGGTCCATCAGTCTCTTCTATTTAAACCTATATGTGATGCTCGAGTTATTAGGTGTACTTACAGAGACTGAAGCCTCTGGCCTACCTAAGTGCCAGCTGTGCCTGAAATCTCAGTGGAGCTGCAACTCCTACCCTACAGCTCAATGGACTTATCCAAGTCACCTGGTGAGGAGGCAATGATGGGCAATGGCCATCCCAGGGAATGGAGAGGGCCTGCAGCTGCAGGCAGGATAATCCCATCCACCATATCCATGGGATATAAGCCCTCTCTCACTTGGAGTTGGAGTGGCCATCATCATCAAAATCCCCTCAGGATTGGGGAAGGAACTGTGGACTAGAATGGACTTGGTGGTGTTCTGTTGTAGACATATTGTGATTCAAGCAATGGAATAAATTGTAACTGTGAGGTGGAGCTGGTGGCCACTGGATGTTTTTGGGACAGGGAGACGAGGGGCAGTTGAAATACAGGGGCTTTTCTGAGACTTAGGGGTTGTCCTGAGTGGTGTTGCGGCAATGGATGTAGGCCATTTTGCATCAGCATATACCATGCAGAACAGTGTGGGAGCAAGTGTGGTGTATGATGTCAACTGTGGTCTATGCTCGGTGGCAAGGCCCCAGGATGTGTATATCCATTGATGGTGTTGTGCCACCCTGATGAAGGATGGTGGTGTGGGATGTTGTTGGTGTGGGAGGTGGGGAACATGGGAATCCCTGTAATTTCTGAGTAATATTTAGGTAATCTAAGCACCTTTAAAATATATATATATATATTTAACAAATAACATTTATATAAGCAAATACACATATATTGATATGTATTTATATATCATTTTACAAATATTGGTATGTATTGTGAAAAATTTGATTTTTACCCACAATAAAAAAAGAAAAACAACAACAGAAAACAAAATCTATTGAAACCTAGAATATAATAATTGCCTATAATATTGTTTAAATTTTTTGTGTATGCTTGAGAATAACATTTTTATTTGTTAATACAGGAAATTGAATTGGTCTATTATTTTGTGATATATGTATATTAAATATCAAATTTGCGGTTTTGAAATTTTCTTCTAATTGTATGCTACGGACTTCTAATTTACATTGTTAGGCAAATAGAAGTGTAAAAAGTATATGATTGTTAAATTCCTAAAATATATTTAAAAGTTTTTAATGTTATCATTATATACTTCTTTTCTCATCTTTTGGATGAGAATTCTGTTTTCTCTAATATTTATATTGTTACATTCCTTTACTTAGGAATTTCCAATAGATCTATGAGCCCTGCTCATATTTTCATACTTCTGTTTTCATTTTGCTATAAGTAGTCTTTTTGTGAAACATATCTCTTAACATTTAAAATTCAATTTAATTTTTTTTTTAAAGATGAGGGTTCTGGTGGGATTGTGGAATGGTCCAGCCACTGTGGAGTACAGTTTGGCAATTCCTCAGAAAACTAACAATAGATCTTCCATATGATCCAGCAATTCCACTACTGGGTATATACCCAGAAGAACTTAAAGCAAAGACACGAACAGATATATGCACACCAATATTCATAGTGGCATTGTTCACAATTGCCAAAAGTTGGAATCAGCCCCGGTGCCCATCAACAGATGAATGGATAAGCAAAATATGGCACATAGATACAATGGAATATTACTCAGCTGTTAGAAGGAATAAAGTGCTAACACATGGAATAACATGGATGAATCTTGAAGACCGTATGTTGAGTGAAGCAAGCCAGGCATTGAAGGATGAACAGTTTATGACGTCATTGATTTGAATTGAGGTAAGATAGCAGTTTCTGAGAACCACTGACTGAAAGATAGGCTAACAAGGAAGAATGAGAGAAGGGTAGGCTGTGAGCCATCACCCATATAGACATTATCTATGGTAAATTGAAAGAGTATAGTTACATATTGAAGGATAGGACAGGTGGGAATAGATTTTACTGGGTTCGGTGGTGCAAGGTTAACAGCTGGGTAGATTAGGAAGGAGAGGTTAGAATACCCAGGACATGTAAATATGAATCTTGTCATCCCATGAGCCAAGACAGGGAAGATTCATATGCCCCAGGGGGTGGGGAGGAAGGAACAGAAAAGATCAAATGGGGTATTTAGTGGTCATGGAAAATATTCTTCATTACCTTACATTAATGGACACACGACATGGTAAATATCATAAAAAATTATTAAACTGTGCAGTATAAATTGTAAACTATACTGTAAACCACTGAAAAATTTTAGTTGCCATATTTTGCTATCTGTTAACAGTTATAACAATAATAACATCCACACACACAAAAATAATGGTTTTAATATCGGTGGGGAATGGGGAGGGAGGTTGGGTATGTGGGAGTCGCTAGTATTCCATATGTAACTTTGCTGTGACATAAAACTTCTTTGAAAATTAAATTGAAATTTGGGAGACACTGGGGAATGAGAGGGGGAAGGTGTCACGATACACTGGACATCTGATATTACAGTGATAAAAGGAAAAAAGAATAATTTCTTTTAAAAAAGGGGTTTTTTGTTTTTGTTTTTGTTTTTCTTTCCCCATTTTTTCAAATGTCCCAATCCACTAATTAGATTTTATTATTAATTTATTTTCCTTTTATTTTCTTCTGAGTCTCCTTGTACTTATCTCTTGCATTTAAAATTATCATTATTATTTCTTTTTCCTATTAATTGTATTTTGTTATTATATTGGCTTCATATTCGAGGAAGTTTTGGATCACAGAAAGGTTACAAGGGAGACTGCAGAGGATTATTGCTGGGGGGAGTCTGGGATGGGGGATTCATGGGAGTAAGTCCATCTGAATATACATGAAAGATATATAAAATTGTTCAAATGATCAAGGGATGGTGCATGGTCACGGTGGGTAGCCAGTTACTCAATTAATGAGGGAATCTGAATTCCCAGCATGGAGAGCTCTGCTACAATCCCCAAGGGAGCAGCAACAGTCCCCTGAGTACAGAGGCAGTGTCTGGCAAAAGAGGATGGCCCACTGATGGGTTCTTGTTATTGAGGACTAGCCTTATCAATATTTGCTCTTCTAATTGAAACTTTGCCTACTGATATGGGGTGCCTAAGGGTTGCCACCTGAGAGTCTCCTTGTTTCTCAAATGTGGCCTCTCTCTAAGCCAAACTCAACATTTGAATGCATTACCTTCCTCCCAACATGGGACATGACTCCCGGGAGTGAGCCTCCCTGGCAACGAGGGATTAATACCAAGTGCCAACTGGCAACATGATTGGAAAAAGACCCTGAATAAAAGGGGTAAAAGGTAAAGAGAAATGAGTTCACGTGGCTAAGAGACTTCAAAGAGAGTCGGGAGGTCATCCCAGAGGTAATGCTTATGCACACCTCAGTAGGATATCATAAAACACCAAAGTGGATATCACCCCACACTGAGGGACCCCTGAGGGCTCTGCTGACACCCAGGTCCTATGCAAGTGGGGATAGCCCCAGAGATTAATACCTAATTAATGGGCTCTTCATTGGCTTCTGTGTTCCTGAGAGTGACAGAGTTGGACTCAAATAAGTCATCCCTGCTCATGGTCCATCAGTCCCTTCTACTCAAACCTATATGTGATGCAGGAGTTTTTAGGTGTATTTCCAGAGACTGTGTCCTCTGGCCCACCTATGTGCCAGCTGTGCCTGGAATCTCGGTGGAGCTGCAATTCCTACCCTACAGCTCATGGACTCATCCAAGTAACCTGGCGAGGAGACGACAATGGGCAATGGCCATCCCAGGGAACGGAGAGGGCTTGCAGCTGAAGGCAAATAATCCCATCCACTGTATCCGTGGGATATAAGCCCTTTCTCACTTGGAGGTGGAGTGGGCATCACCATCCAAGTCCCCTCAGGATTGGGGGAGGAGCTGTGGACTAGAGTGGACTTGGTGGTGTTCTGTTGTAGACATATTGTGATTCAAGCAATGGAAGAAATTGTAACAGTGAGGTGGAGCCGGTGGCCACTGGGCATTTTTGGGGCACGGAGAGGAGGGGCAGTTGAAATACAGGGGCTTTTTTGGGACTTTGAGGGTTGTCCTGAGTGGCGTAATGGTGACGGATGTAGGCCATTTTCCATCAGAATATACCATGCAGAACTGGGTGGGAGGGAGTGTGGTCTGTGATATGAACTGTGGTCTATGCTCGGTGGCAAGGCCCCAGGATGTGTATATCCATTGTGGATGTTGTACCACATGGATGAGGAATGGTGGTGTGGGATGTTGTTGGAGGTGTGTGTGGTGGGGAACATGGGAATCCCTGTAATTTCTGAGTAATATTTAGATAATCTAAGCATGTTTAAAAATATATAAATATGTATATATATATAAAACAAATAACATTTATATAAGCAAATGAACATATATGCATATGTATTTATATATCATTTTACAAATATTAGTATGTATTGTGAAAAATTTGATTTTTACCCACAATAAGAAAAAAAAAAAAAGGGGGGTTTAATGCACTAGCTTTTTTTTTGATTAATGATAGTAGTTAAAACATATTTGTCATTTTTCTTTTACTTTTCAGTTTAAAATGCTGTTTTTTTTTTCCTTCTTTACTCCTTGCTATTTGAATTAAAACTTTTCTTTAATTCTCCCCACTCACTTTGTAATCTCCACTTGTTTAGAATTTTATTATTTTATTTTATTCTACTCTTAGTTTTTATACCATCACATTATCAGCCAATATTACTTGGAAGACCAGAAGGCACTTTATATAGGCCTGTTAAACAAGGCTTAATATGTAACTAATCTTTTGCTTGTTTTTTGGAAAAGCTGGGAGAGGCGACAGTGGAGATCTGGGAAGCTGAGGATGCAGGTTATTAAGTTGCAAAGAAAGTTCAGGCAAGCTAACACTGACATTCTTCCACTTAAACAAGTTAATCGGTGGTTCTCAGAACTTGCCATAACTCCTTTGTAATCTCACGAATATTTAGAATCCTCCAACAGCTCCTGCAGCTCAGCAGGTGTTTTTCAAGAGCTCATCAGTATACCAAACTAAATCTCATATTTGCCCACACTTCTGGCCACTGATGCTGGGCTATATATAACTTGTTGATTTTTTTAACCCTTTCCCAACCATTTAAAATACTTCCTCAATTAAATCTCCTTTAATTGGTCCATGTGAATGATATATTATTCTCTGTGACCAGTCATCTTATGCTTTTATCTGATACAATGCATAATATTTGAACATTAAGAGTCTTCAATTTTTTCTTTTGTTTCATGAGCATTGGGTGTAAGGTCCAGAGAACCACCACCTACCACAAGGTCTTTATGATGTTTCTGTATATTTTTTTCTAGTAGTTTTATGGTCCTGGCTTTAATTTTGATCTTTGATCCAGTTTGAGTTGATTCTTGTATAGGGAGTGAGATAGGGATCCTCTTTCATTCTTATGTTTATGGATATACGGTTCTCCCAGCACCATGTGTTGAAGAGATTGTTTTGTCCCATCAACATGAACTTGGTAGGTTTGTAAAAACCAATTGGCCATAGAGGTGACAGTCTATTTCTGGATTCTGAGTTCTATTCCACTGATTGATGTGTCTATCTTTATAATAATACCATGATGTTTTGACCACTGTAGCTTTGTAATGATTCAAGGTCAGTCAGTGAAATTCCTCCCATGTCACTCTTCTTTTTTAGAATGCGCTTTGGCTATTTGGGTGCACTTTCCCTTCCAAATGTATTTGGTAATTGCCTTTTCTCTTTCTGTAAAGTAGGCTGTTAGAATTTTGATTGGTATTGCATTGAATCTATATATCAGTTTGGGTAGGATTGACATATTCATGATATTTAGTCTTCAGATATATTAATACTGAACATCTTTCCATTTGTTTAGGTCTTCATTGATTTCTTTTAGCATTGTTTTGTAGTTTTCTGTATATAGGTTTAGTACTTCTTTGGTTAAATTGATTCTTAGGTATTTGAGTCTTTTTGTTGCTATTTAAATGGAATATTTCCTTGATTTCCTCCACATATTGTTCAATACTAGTGTACATAAACATCACTGATTTTTGCATGAAGATCTTGTATCTTGCCAGTATGCTGAATTCATTTATTAGTTAAAGTAGCTTTCTTGTAGACATTTCAGAACTTTCTAAATAAAGGATCATGTCATCTGCAAAAAGTGACAATTTTACATGCTCTTTTCCTATTTGGATGCCTTTTTTTTTTTTTTTTAATGTATAATTGCCCTAGCTAGAACTTCTAGTACAATGTTGATTAACAATAGTGACAGTGGGCATCCATGTCTTGTTCCTGATGTTGGCTGTGGGTGTTTTATATATATATCTATTATCATATTGAGGAATTTTCCTTCTATTTTTATCTTTTGAAGTGTTTTTATCAACAAAGTTTGCTGGAATTTGTCAAATGCATTTTCTGCATCGATTGACAGGATCATGTGGTTTTTGTCCTTCAGTTTCTTAATGTGGTATATTATGTTGATTGGTTTTCTTATGTTGAACTACCCTTACATACCAGGAATAAATTCCATTTGGTTGTGATGTATATGTCTTTTGATATGCTGTTGGCTTCTATTTGTAAGTGTTTATTGAGAATTTTTGCATCTGTGTTTGTATTAGGCAGCAAAAGGGGTGCTGGTGCAAAATACCAGAAATCTGTTGATCTTTATAAAGGGTATTTATTTGGAGTAGAAGCTTACAGTTACCAGGCCATAAAGCATAAGTTTCTTCCTTCACCAAAGCCTGTTGCCACGTGTTGGAGCAAGACAGCTGGCGACATTTGCCAGGGTTCAGGCTTCTTGGATTTCTCTCTTGCCAGGGCTCCGTTTCTCTCCAGGCTCAGCTCCTCTCTTTCCTCCCCAAGGTCAGTTGTTGATTATGAGGCTCTCTAGACTTTGCCTTTCTCTGCAAGGTCAGCTGTGAACCATCAGACGAACGGGAGCCGTTTCTCCTTCCTCACGACCAAGGTCCTCTGTGTGCTTACTCCCCTGGGCTCCAGCATTAACACTCAGCATCAGAAATCCAACATCAAAACTGCTCCAACTTTGTCCTTTGCCATGTCTTTTATCTTTGAGACCCCACTCACCAAGAGGCGGGGCTCAGCACCCTACTTTTGTGGCCCAATCAAATCCCTAATCATAAATTAATCATGCCCAGATGAACAGACCAGTTTACAAGCATAATCCAATATCTGTTTTTGGAATTCATAACTATATCAAATTGTCAAACTGCTACAATGTTCATTAGAGAGATCGGTCTGCAATTTTCTTTTCTTGTAGTGTCTTTATCTGGCTTTGGTATTAGGGTGATGTTGCCTTCATAAAATGTGTAGAATAATTTTCCCTCCACTTCCATTTTTTGGAAGAGTTTAAACAAGATTGGTGTTAATTTTTCTCGAAATACTTGGTAGAATTCACTGTAAAGCCATCTGGTCCTGTACTTTTTTTGTTAGGAGATTTTTGAAGACTGATTCAATCTCTTTAAATGTGATTGTTCTGTTAAATTCTTGTATTTCTTGTAGCATCAGTGTAGGTTGTTTGAGCATTTCTAGGAATTTGTCCATTTCATCCAGGTTGTCTAGTTTTTTGGCATATAGTTTCTCCTAATATTCTCTTATGATTCTTTTTTATTTCTGTCGGGTCATCATAACTTCTACCCTTTCATTTCTGATTTTATTTATTTGCATCTTCCCTCCCTTTTTCTTTGTTAGTTTAGCTAAGGTTTTGTCAATTTTATTGATCTTTTCAAAGAAACAGCTTTTAGTTTTGTTGATTTTCTCTATTGAATTTTTTGTTCTCAATTTCATTATGACCTGAGAAAGAGTTTTGTATAATTTCAACCTTTTTTATATTTATTGAGCACTATACTGTGATGTAACATTGGTCTATCCTGGAGAAAGATCCAGAAGATCAGAAGAATATATATTCTACTGAGTTTGAGAACAATATTCTGTATATGTCTGTTAAGTTTATCTTGTTTATCATATTGTTCAAGTTCTCTGTTTCCTTGTTGATCTTCTTTCTGGTTGTTCTGATGTGAGTGGTGAATTGAAGTCTCCAAATATAATTGCAGAGATGCCTATTTCTCCCTTCAGTTTTGCCAGAGTTTGCCTCATGTATTTTGGGGTACCCTGGTTAGGTGCATAAATATTTATGACTGTTATTTCTGCCATGGTAGAATGTCCCATTTATTAATATATAAAGGCTTTCTGTATCTCTTATAATTTTTTTGCTTTTAAAGTCTGTTTGTCGAATATTAGTATAGTCACTCCTTCTCTTTTATGGTTACCATTTGCATGGAGTATGTTTTTCCAACTTTTCACTTGTAGCCCATTTGTATTCCTGGGTCTCAGGTCAGTCTCTTGTAAGCAGCATATGTGTGGCTCATGTGTTTTTTATCCATTTTGTCAACCTATATCTTTTGATTGGAGAGTTTAATCCATTGTAATTCAATGATATTACTGTATATACATTATTTACTTCCATCATTTTATTCTTTGGTTTTCATATATCATATCTTATTTTTGTCTGTCTTTTAATTCTTTTGCTATTCTTTTTTCTATACTCTTCTCCAAGCCTCTTTCTCTTGTCTTTTTCTTTCAGGCTCTAAGGCTTCCTTTAGTATTTCCTGCCAAGGTGGATACTTTTTTACGAACTCTCCTAGCTTCTCTTTGTGAATGTTTTAAACTTGTCTTCATATTTGAAGGACAATTTTGCTGGTTAAAGAATTCTTGGCTGGCAGTTTTTCTCTTTCATTATCTTAATTGCATCATACCACTGTCTTCTCACCCCCATGGCTTCTGATGAGAAATCTTCAATAAGTTTTACTGGGTGTCCCTTATATGTGGTGGTTTGCATCTCCCTTTCTGCTCTCAGAATTTTCTGTTTATAAAATGGAACGTACTCAAAATTAAACATTTTGCACCTCACAGGACTTTGTCAAAAGGGTGATAAGGCAGCCAACACAATGGGAGAAAATATTTGGATATCATGTCTAAAGGTTTAATATCCATGATATATAAAGAGAGGCTGCAAATGAACAATAAAAAGATAAGCAGCCTGAATGAAAAATGGACAAAAGATTTGAATAGACATTTGTCCAAATAAGAAATACAAATGGAAAAAAACACATGAAAAAATGTTCAACATCACTAGTAGCTAGGGAACGCAAATGAAAACTACAATGAGATATCACTTCACACCTATCAGAATGGTGACTATTAAAAAGATAGAGAACTACAAGTGTTGGAGAGAATGTGGAAAGATAGGAACACTTATTCACTTTTGGTGGGAATCTAGAAGGGTACAGCCACTTTGGAGGATTGTTTGGCAGTTCCTAAAGAAGTTGAATATAGATTTGCCACATGACCTGGCAATACCACTACTGGTTATATATGCAGAAGAACTGAGAGCAGTGATGCAAACAGACATCTGCACAATGATTTTGTTAGTGGAGTTATTCACAATTGCCAAATGTTGGAAACAAACCAGGTTTCTATCTACCAATGAATGGACAAACAAACCGTGGTGTATTCACATGATGGAATATTATGCAGCTGTAAGAAGAAATGAAGTCATAAAGCATATGATAACACGGATGAAGCTGGAGGACTTTATGTTGAGTGAAGCAAGCCAGACACAAAGGACAAATACTGCATGATTGTGCTGCAATGAACTAAATATATTGTGTAATCTCATGGAGTTACTAACTTGAATATGGGTTACCAGATAATAGAAAGAGTTTATAGGATGGAATGCTGAGTGTTTATGTGCAGAATTGGTAAAAAGGATATATGTTAATCTTTGGAAATGAGTAGAAAAGGTGAAAGCCCAGCATAGTGCTTGTAGCTAGCATACTATTATGTGGATATGAAAGTGGTTTAAAGGGAAAATCTAAGGTTATGTATATTACTAAATGGAAAGCTAAAAAATGTAACATAGAACAGTATAGTATAGTAAAATCATATGTGAAATATGAATATTGGTAAAAATTGAATATATAAGGTTGTTTTTCTTTGAAGCTGAACAAATGTATGTTAATACTAAAAAATGTTAATATCAGACAAAAAAACACGTTATGCTAAGTACAAGAAACCAGACACAAAGCAGTTCATATTGTAAGTGAATTTATAAAGGTGAAAATAGATCAGTGGTTATGTAGGGCTGGGGAAGGAATGCTAAGGGGTATGGAGTTTTTCTTTTTGGAGTAATTACATTTTTCTGAAATTTTTTGTGGTGATGAATGTACAACATTGTGATTATGCTAAAAGCCATTGAATGTAACACCTTGGATATATTGTATGGTATGTGAATATATCTCAATAAAACTCTTAATAAAAAAATAAATAAATAAATAATTGTGCAAGAATAGCCAGAAATAGCAGCTATATATGGAAAGGTAGACATAGAGAGATTGAGAGGTGAAGAATTTTCTTGCTTGTCTGTTTTTTGTTTAATATTATAATTATTATTAAAATAATGAAAATGCTCTAATAATGATTGAAGTGATAAATGCATAACTTTTTGATTATTACAAATCCCATTGATTGTATACTTTGGATGAATTGTAGGCTTTATTAATATGCATCAATAAAATTGATCTGTTTAAAAAAGTGTTTAATTACTATTAATGGCATAATTAAATGTATCTCATTACTATTAATTGGGCAGGTCCAATTAATCTAGTAAATGCAATAATACATTTTATATGAGCAAATTCACTTAGAATCAATTTATTAGGAGTATAGTTCTGAAACTTGAATAGTGTTTTTGTTAAAAGCAACTCTCAAAACACTACCATTTAGTATGTTTCTTTTTAACAGGGAAATACATAAAATACATTTTAAAACACAACTATACACAAATAATTTGAAGCAAGTAATAATCTTTTTTTATTTTCCAAAGATTTTACATCAAAATGCTTTTGCTAAACTAAAAATGTTTGTAAAACTATTGTTGAAAATATACACATTAATGTATTTTTCATTTTGTAATACCCAAAAAGGACTCTATCATAACAAGAAATTTTGCTTCTTCATTTGTATAAAAAAATGTAATAGTGATATGCACTGTGTGACCTCGGAGATAAATTTCCTGAGTTTAGATTTTTATATTTCTTTTTTCACTGTGGTCAGAATGAATTTAAAACAAGGAACAGATATCTAGAAAGAATAAATTGCCCTTCCTTTTCCTAATATATGTAGGATGTTAGGAAAATCAAATAAATATAAAAAGATAAATAACAAGAGCGTTAAGGAATTGGTTGAATATTAATAAAAGCTTTTACCAGAACTGCATCCATGTTCATTGTATATCTAGTATTAAAAATGCTTTTAATGATAACAGGGCATAAATTTGGACAAACACTGAGAAGACTCTAATTCCAAGATCAGAATTAAATGAGTTGGATAGAAGATTACTAATTGGATAGATCAGAATTAAATGAGTTGGATAGAATTAAATGAGTTGGATAGAAGATTACTAATAAGGCTTAAGGATTACTATAAGGCTAATAACATAACTAAAATTAAGATAGTCCTTAACTGCCTATATTATAAGGACTTAGAGACAACATTATTTGGTCTGTGAATTGCTAGTGTCGAGCAGGGTACTTGATAAATATTTGAAGTGTAAGGAGTATTTTTACATGAATGAGTGAAAAGATGGATGTGATGATCATTATTGAAAGTTTATGGTAATTACATAAAATACTTCAATATTTTGTTTTATGAGCCTCTATTTCATAACATTCTTCAATAGGTAGCAGTGGAGATTTATAGTATTCCGTCAAATTACAAAAGCAAAAACTGTTACTCTGTTTTCCAGTAAAATTTTGAAATAAAGTAAACAATTTTTTAAAATCTTTCATTTGATATATTTCCCCCCCAATCCACCCTATTATTATTATTAGTAGTAGTAGTAGTATTTTTTTTATCATTTATACATGAACATACATAAGCAATAAGTGTGTAGTAAAAGTTGTGAACTTACAAAGCAAACATGCATAACATCATATAGGGGTCCCATACATCAACCCACCACCAACCCCTTGCATTGTTGTGAGATATTTGTTACAAATTATGAAAGAATATTGTCAAAATCTTATTACTAACTATAGTCCTTACTTTACATTTGGTGTATTTTCCCCCCAACCCACCCTACTATTATTTTTCAAGTATAGTTTTAAGACAGAAGTTGTTAACTTACAAAACAATCATGCACATGTGAAGAATTCTCATGCAACACCCCTGTATCATCATTCCACACCATGGTGGAACATTTGTTTGAGATTATGAGATGATATCATCAATTTATTATCAGGTCCATAATGTATATTCGGCACACTTTTTCCATACTCCCCCATTAACAACACAGTACATCTTTGGCATTTATACATGGATATTACATTATTGCTTTTAACCACAGTCCATAGATCACTCCAGTGATTTTTTTCCCATGCTTCTCCACATTCCCACCATCCTGCAATAGTGACATACATCTGCTCTAGCTCACAAAGGACACTCCTGCATCTGTACCATCAACCACAATTCTCATCCACCTCTGGGTTTACTGTGTTATTCAGTTCCTAGATTATACTCTATGTTTCTTTCAATTGGCATTTACATCTCTAGACTACCGTTTTCAGCCACATTTCCATTTATAAACCAGGTATTACTCACTATTTTGTGTTACCATCAACTGTATATATTTCCACACTTTTACAGTAAAGTTAATTAAAACTTCTACATACATTAAACATCATTAGTCCATCTCAGTTCTCCTCTTATCTTCTTTAACCCCTTTTCCCCTTCCTGGGGCTGGGATGGACCTGCAGGTGTGGGCAGCAATCTATGCCGTGTGAGCCCGAAATGACTGCAGTTGCCCGAGTAGACTTCTGACAATTCAGTCAGTGCAAGCCAAATATAACAGCAATTACCCAGTGAGGCTGTTGTAGTGCCCACTGACTTCTTCCTTGCTAGAGGCTGAAATCTAGGCTAGTCTGCAGGGTGATCTGTGTGAAAGAAGCCTACTTTCACTGTGCTTTTCAGTCAACTTGGCTTCCTCTCATACTAGGAGCAGTCAAAATGGCAGCTACTGGCCTTTTCTGACATGGGCAGGTTCAAACTTTAGCTGTTCTTAGGATTATACGTTAGCCCATCGAATTTACTAATCAGCAGCTGAAGTTGGTGTCCAACATCTCTTCCTCCCCCATTTTTGGGAAGTGGAACTTCCAATTCCAGCCACAGAATGGCTCCCGTGGTGGCTTGTGCCACCAGTGAAGGATGGGCACCAGCTTCTGGGGTGTGGAGTGCACTACTCAAGAATCTTCTCTGCAGATTGGCAGTCTCCACCTTCCTTTTTTTCAAGGATGTTGCACGATGCTCTTTTAGTCTACCACAGCCCCCAAACAGGTTCTTTATATAGCTCTGGGTGATTACTAATTGCTCTGTAGCACGAGCTGACTCTAGGAGCTCCTTACTCTACTGACATCTTGCTGGTTGTCTTCTAAAGTAAACAATTTTTAATATAATATTTGTTTGTTTCTTGTATTTGGGGCCAGTAATTTGTTTTATTTGCATATGTTGAATGCAATACAGTGGAAAAGAGGGGCTTACATGGATGTGCTAAGCTCCCCTACAGAGTTCCTTGATTTATATATATCTCATATTCTTTAGTGAAGTTTTTGTCACACAAGAATATGTGATGTGCTTCCTCCTCTATATAGTTAAAAATTTTTGGCATTAATTATAATAAAGATAGTTGGATTATTTATCATCTTCTGTTACTCTCCAATTTTTAAGTATGCTGAGTATTTTCCAAGGTATATTAGAGAACTAAATTTTCCTATTTATATATTCCTCACATATGCTTTATATTTTAAGAGTCTAAAGTCAATGTTTTTCCCAATGTACATTGATATACAAAATTATGTGAAAATTACTAAGTACAGTCCCATGTTCAAAGAATAATAATTTCCTTTTGTTTTCTTTGTTCAGCTATTAAAATTGTATCAGAACAGAGCTTCTAATTTTATTTTTATTAGTATCATATTAGTAAAAAAATGCTTCATTGAAAAGTTTAAATATTGTTTAAATATTAAAATACTAATGCTATTGAAATATTTAATGATCAGCGACATTTTCAATCAAAATACATTACTCTCCTTAGTTTGTGAAATCTTCCTCTTTCACTTCAAAAGTATGTAAGCATATGTATATTTGCGTTATTGAGTGTGTATGTGTGTGTGTGTGTGTGTGTGTGTGTGTGTGTGTGTGTGTTGCAGGGGCCTTCACTGAAGAAACAGATTTTTCCTCTTGACCTTCCCTAAATACTTTACTGGGTTGAGCCAAAGCCCAGTATTATTCCTTACTTTCTGTGATATCCTTTATTGGGATCTAGAATGAGTCTTGACTATCACGGTTATATTTTTCAGGCATTCTTTTGTGAACTGAGGCAGGTTCTGGGCAAGTCACAGACACATTTAGCAGCCAACTACCAGCCCTCTCTTATACCCTCCCACCTCCTTTTCTATTGTTTCAATATGTTGCCATTCTGCAGCCAAGGGGAGATGTTAGATGGAATGAAAAGGCCTGATTATACCTTAAATATGGAAAGCCGGAAAGTAGCTGCAGCTGCTTATCAGAGCAGAAAATCTCAGTGGCAGGGCTACCTCCCCCCTGGGGTGGATAAATACTCAACACTCAAACAGCACAGATTTGTCTTTCCTCTCTTATGTGAAGTGGTGCATGTGGAGCTGCCATCCACAGACTCTGACAAAAGCAGTTGGTCTTCCCAGGGGACTCGCCTGGATGGGATCTCTTCTCTTGATTTTTTGGACCCTTTGTCTTGTGTAAGTAATAAAATGGTCATTTACTAAAAGTTTCTGTCATGCCTGAGCCTTTGTTCCCATGATGCACTGTATAGCAACTCCCTCCACAGATTTTGGTGCAGCGAGCAAGGTGCACAAGGAAGTATGGAGTGGGCTTATTTTTTTGGCCAATCTTTTCATCAATCTTTTGCTCATTTTGTACAAGAGTGTCTTGGGCAACACAGGACTTATGGCTTTGTAGGTTAAATGAAATGGTCACCCCCACCCTACTAGCTTGGGTAGAGGTACTGACCAATTGCTGGGGGTCCTAGGACATTCTGTCTCCACCCTTTTGGGGACAGGTGACAATAAATGGGACTTTGGAAATCCCCCCATAAATGCCAGGGAGTTGACTAGCTGGTTCAACATTGAGATCAATGAGTCTGGGGCTTACGCATTCCAGCATACATTCCTTGGTTCATGGCTTCTTATATTTGTTTTCATTCTGGAACCAGGCATACCACACTTAGGCCACCCAGACTGATCTTTAGGTTAGTGTGAAGCCAGTCATTATTCAGGAGAATATAAGAACTGAATATGGGAACCCAGAAGTGCAAACTAAGTATGAGCTTTCATGGAAAGGGAGATAAAGTTTATGAAAGATAGGTATAGACAGAAGCCTGGTGAGGATCTCTTGTGGCTTTCCCAACTTTATGATGAATATACCACTACCACCCTGATCAATGAGTCTTTGCTGCCTTGCATCCAATCCCACTAAGTAACAAACACTCAGTTGGAGTTAAGTGAGCTTAAGGAGTGGGAAGGGAGAGAGCAGCTGATAGCGCAGTCACAGGCACACCATGGCCACAGCCTTTGTTTGACTGGATCTTTCAGGGTTTCAGACAAACATATCACTCTGGGCAACCTCCTCGAAATTCCAACTAAGCCTTGGAGTAAGGAAGAGGAAACTGTAGGGGAAGTGGATGTGGCTCAAGCAATTGAGCTCCTGCCTACCACATGAGAGGTCCCTGGTTTAGTTCCCAGTGTCTCCTAAAGAAGAGAGCGAGCTGGTGCAACAAGCAGGCATGGCAAGCTGATGCAACAAGAGACACAAGAAAAAAATAATGAGAGACAACAAAGCAGGGAGCGGAGGTTCCTGGGGCCTCCTAAAGAAGAGGAGCAAGACAGCGAGCTGACATGACAGGCAGGCACAGCAAGCTGATGCAACAAGATGATGCAGCAAGATGATGCAACAGATGATGCAATGAGACACAAGAAGGAAAACACAATGTGAGACACAACAAAGCAGGGAACGGAGGTGGCTCAAACAATTAGGCGACCTCCTCCCACAATGGAGTGAGCATGATCCTGGATATACCACTTCCATTTGATGATGATTCTGTTGTTGGGTACTAACTGAGTGAGAGTTCTGATTACCTAAGACCAAGAGAATAATGGGGATTTCTTGCCTCAGTAAAGCCTGAGTGCCTCAGTGATGTTTCCATTTCCACCAAGGCCAAATACCACACCAGAAGTTGCCTCTTGAAGGGGAAGCAGTGCTGGGCTGTATCTGAGAAACTTCAAACACCCAGAGGTCTGAAAATTCTGTTTTTCCCTCCTTCTTCCAGATTAACCAGTCTGCAAGGGTCTGACTGGCGGACACCTTTGTGTTGCATGGACATCTGGACTCTAAATTTCCCAGAGTGAGGGCAGATGAAATGACCACATTTGCCTCCTACAGGGAGTGACACAGTTTCATGAATGGATGGTTGAGGCCCCCCTCAACAATGATCTTGCTGTGGCACCAGATGAAGACCCATTACTCACTGCGTTGGCATCTTGGGGACCCCAACTCAAGAGTGCCCCACCAGTCACTGAGCACTGGGTAACTGATGGATCTGCCAAGCTGAAGCCATCTGATATCCTCTGGCAAAAAGCCTCAGGCAGACTAAATACCACCTGATACTGGAAAGAATGCCTGATCAACTAATCTGTGAGTGGTCCCTTTAGCCTTAGAACACTGAGACCCAAGTACCCCTGTGTACCCGTTTGCTGACTCATGGTCAAATTCCAGGGGCTTCGCAGTCTGGTCAGGTTCATGGAAGGGTTGCAATTAAAGAGCCAAAGGATGACCAGTTGGGGGAAGGGACCTTAGGAAACCATTGGTAGCATGGAAAATTAACATAACTTCCCATGTTGATATGCATGACAAGACAAAGACCTGTATCATGATGAACATCACTGAAATGACATAGCCAGTAAAGGATGCACCAACCTACTTTTCACACCTAAGGAGGCTGGAGATTCCCATAGGAAAGAGGCAAATAATGAGCTCTGCCAGGAGAATATGATTAATGAACTTACCCTCTGTGACATCTGTGGAGTAGCTGAATTTTCCATGCATGCTTCCAATGCTGGGTAGATCCAACACTGAACTGGACTTGGAAATTCTGACAATATGAAATTACGGGCCCAGGATCACAGGGTACCTCTCTCATTAAGAGTCCCAATCTTCCATTTATCAAGGTGAGAGATACCAACTATAAGCTGGAGTCTGAAAAAGGAATTTACAAGCTATTCTGAGAAAGGCCACAATTGACCTTTCATGGCCAGTGGA
This sequence comes from Cabassous unicinctus, assembly GCA_029593785.1. Classification (NCBI taxonomy): domain Eukaryota; kingdom Metazoa; phylum Chordata; class Mammalia; order Cingulata; family Chlamyphoridae; genus Cabassous; species Cabassous unicinctus. The sequence continues at coordinate 16,591 of JAQZBX010018107.1, read as the reverse complement.
CTACATTGACTCTCTTCTGCCATCTCAAAGTATGTCCTATGATTTGATTGCAAGAACACCTATTCAGGTCTTGTCTTTCCAGGTCATTGTGCAGATGCAATACATATGCAGAATATTTTGGAAAAACAGCTTTGCCAACCCTTCCAGTATCCAGATGATATATCCTCTGAAGGACCCTAATTCACTGCATAATCCACTCAATGATGGGCTTGTTCTGACAGGTTTAGACAGACCTTCCACCTCACCCATTGTGGTGATTTGGAGCTATGTATTCTAGAAAAGCCATTCCTATGGATGGGAATTCTTGTAAATAAGACCTTTGGGTGAGGTTACTTCTGGAAAGATGTGGCCTAGCTGAAAAAGAATGAATCTTAATCCTATATATGAAGGCCTTATAGAGAAGATCACACACAGAGAGAATGCTAGAGAGAATAGCCAGTGACTGAAAGTCAATAAAGCCTGAAAGAAAAAGGAGAAGCCAGGATAAGCATTCACGTGCATTGATAAATGATAGAAAAGCAAAGGATCACATATTACCAGAATCCAGACCCAGAAGTTAACAATGTTCTTGGAGAAAGCATGGGCAAGATGATGTCCTGATTTTGGACCGCTCCTAGCCTAAGAATTATGAGTCAACAAGTTCCTGTTATTTAAGTCAACCCCTTGAATGATATTTGCTTTTGTACTCCAGAAACTAAAAGAGATTTTGGTAACAAAAAGTGTGTGTGTGTGTGTGTGTCGGGGGGTGGGGTGGGGGGAGGGCAACCATTTCAAATACCAAAAAAATGTAGAAACAGCTTTGGAATTTGGTAATGGTTAGAGTCTGGAAGAATTGTAAGTTGTTTGATAGAAAAATGTTAGATTGCTTTGAAGAGACTGTTGGTAGAAATATGGATGCAACAGCAATGAGACCTTAGAAAGAAATGAGGAATATGCTATAAGAAACTCTAGGAAAGGTGATCCTTGTTCTACAGTGTCAGAGAACTTAGCAAAACAAGTTTTGATGTCAGATGAAAGGCAGAATTCAAAGTAATGAATCTGGACATTTAGCAGAGGAGAGTTCCAAGCTAAGTGTGGAAGAAGCAGCCTGGTTTCTCCTTGCAGCTTATTGTAAAATGCAAGAGGAAAGGGAGAAGGTGGGAAATGAACTCTTAAGCACAAAGAAATAAAAAATTGATTGCTTGGAAAATTCTTAGCCTATCCTGATAGTGTGTCTGTTACTAGAGTCAGAAGCAGTTCTATCAGGGACATCCCTGAGCTTACAGAAAGCAAGTCCCTGGACAATAGGTCTCCATGTGAGGGTTTAACTGAACATGGATCCAGTCAGCCTTTTCAGTGGAAGTCCTGAATGGAGGTGCAGTTATCCAGCAAGGAACTGTGGAATGTCCTCTGGTTGATGGTTTGGACTCCTGGGAACTGCCCAGAAAGCCTACAAGGTTTTTGTGAAATTTGCATGAGCAGAACCACTGCCAGCTTGGACTGAAAGGGACAGAGTAGGGACAAATTGAAGGAAAATGACTTCAAGGGCAGAACCATGAAACACAAGGTCTGGACTGAAGAAATCTTCTCAGGCCAAAAGAGGGAGCCACCCATGTGTTTGGAAAGGGCAGATTCACCCCTGCATTTGGAAAGAGCAAGCCATCTTTACCAGGGCTCGGAGGGTGCAGATATTGAATCCCATTTTCCAAGGAAAGTCCTGACACCCCAGTGCTGAGAGATGGTGGGGCCTGTGCCCCAGCATTTATGGAGAGTCTGGCCACCAATATAATGCTCAGAGTGTCCTGACATTTGTGTAGAGCCTGGTTGCTTTCCTGAAGCTCAGAGAGGTTGGGGCCTGTGCCTCAGTGTTCACAGAGTGACTGGTATTTGTCCTGATGTTTGAAGAAGGTGAGGCCTTCATCCCAGTGTTTGGGGAGAAAATGGCCACTGCGCCAGCACTTGGAATGAGTGAGACTGACATTCTATCATGCCCAGAGTACAAAAGCGCAATCCATGGATGACTCTCAGACCTTGAAATATAATGGAGTTGCCCAAAGTATAATATATATTTTTGGAATTGTTTTGGGGCCTATGACCCCTGTTCTCCTTTCAACATCTTCTTTGGAATGGCAATGTTTATCCTTTGCCTGTGTCTCCATTGTATATAAAAACCAGATAAATTATGTCTAGGTTTCACAGGTCCACAGACAGTGGAATTGTGCCTAGGACAGACTACGTACATAAACAATTTGTATAGCACTTCACATTTAGCCTTGTTACTAAAATGACTGAAGGCTTTTGGGATGTTGTGATGGAATAAAACAGACTTATCTTGCTTTCTAGCACAGAAAGGGTATAAGGGTCAGGAAGGAATCCTTACCCATTGTTTTAGTTTGCTAGATTGCCAAGGCAATATACCAGAAATGGCTTGGCTTTTACAATGGGAGTTTGTTGACTTGCAAGCTTACATTTCTGAGGCTGAGAAAAGTGTCCAAATCAAGGCATCATCAAGGGATGCTCCTTCCCCAAAGATGGCAGTGTACAATCCTGGACTCCTCTGTACATGTTAGCATTTGCTGGTTTTACCTTCTCCTCCATACTCCATTGCTTACAGCTTCTGGATGCTCTGTGTGTAGCTTTCTCAGCTTCCATAGGTTTTTCCCTGTTTCTGTGTTTTTTTTCTCTCTGTCCTCATCCCATTTATAAAGGATTCCAGTAAGGGGATTAAGACACCCCCCTGGGTCACACCTCACTGAAGTAATCTAATCAAAGGCCCTTAACTGCAGTAATTTAATCAGAACTTTCCACCTTCATTAGGTTCACACACACAAGAATGAATTAACCCTAAGGACATGATATTTTCTGGGGTATATACAGTCCCAAACTGCTATTCTCATCAAGATGAGGATTTTCCCTGAAATGGAGACCAAGAACACACCACTTGGGACTTTCATTTTTAGCTACCGTTAGAGGATAATCCTGCTCTTTACTTCATTACACACTCCACATGATTCCCAGGGTGTGGGAAGTTAAGGCCGCCAGACCAAGGGGTGGGATGACAGAAGTGGGTCTAGAAGTGCTTAACATACATGGGGTGACAATCCAGTAAGCTGGACCCATGGGGCCTGGCACATGCATACTGGAGGTCAATGGGCAATTCCTACCTCTGGTTGGGTCACCAGTTCATTTGAGAATGGTCATGGGATACCTTTAAGAAGTCCTGATAACTCTCATCTATCAGGAAAGTGTGGAAGTGGGCCAGAAGATATGTATAAAGCATTCAGATCAATGGAAAGGGGTGAGGTTATATCTCATGTCAAGGGGCAGACAGAAGGGGAAGTCTTAGAGAGAAAAGATAAGTTTGGAAAACAGGCTAAAAAAGTGTCTTCCATGGAAAATGGTTGCATAATCATCCTGTCAGAAGTAGTTACCACTCCCATTTGCTGTTTTCTATAGATTTGTCCCTGTGGCAATCTGGAAAGAAAACACCTTCATGTAGCTGATCAGAGCTATTGTGGCAGCAGGGAAGATGAACAATTGCTAGATCTGCCATCTGACCCGTTGCTCTCTCTACCCTCTTTGCCGAGTTCAGAATGTCATTCAAGGAGGTGATTTTCTCTGTCTTATTTGCACTAACATCAGTAAGTCCTTCATTTATGCTGTTTGACAATAATGATGGTACAGCTATTGCTTGTGCCCTCTTTTTATCTATACCCCAGACAATCTGTCAGAATGCAATAACTCCCATTGTAATGAAGCTGGCAAATGTTTCAGTCATCTTTCCAATGTTTTTTATCTTGAGCAAAGCAAAATTTTCCTGTTTTTCAGAAGGGGTAGTCTATGATTCTGGAATCTCCTTTTTGGCAGATTGTCATTGCTCTGGCTGCGACTAAGCACCAATGGACCCATGATCTGCAATCTGTCACCCACCTTGGCTGACTTTGCTGAATTCACAGCAGGAACCCTTCAGGCTCAGGAAAAGTCATTAGACTTTCTGGCCAAAGTAGTGTTTGATAATTGCATTGCCTTAGACTTCCTCCTAATCCAACAAGGAGGCATATGTGCTAATGCTAACACCTCCTGCTATACATTAGTTAATACCTCCGGAGAGGTGAAACAGCAGGTGACAAAATCCAGCAGCAAGCCTACTAGCTACAAAGTGTACAAACAGATTCTATGTGGGACTTCTTCAGCAGTATCTTGTGTGGAGTTGTTGTAAGGGAGCATAGATGTAATCATTAATCCAGACAGTCCAGACATTACTTGCTTGCAGTAATGGTATGCATAGGCAAAACCCTCTTAATGTGCTGAAGTTGCTGGTGTTCCCAAACCTTTACTGTCAAAATTGTTGAGATTCGTGGGCCAGTAGGCCCAACCCATCACTGCCTTCATGTGTGAGGTCAGAGGTGGTATTTTATTGTTGAAGCTAATGAGGAGAAGTAAGCCTAGTCAAGAGGCTGAGAAGTGGACTGCAAAGGAAGTCACAGACACACACTTAACCCAGCCCTCAAATACTCTCTGCTTCCTTTTCTATTGTTTCATTATGTTTCCTTTCTACAACCTGGGGGAGACAGAGCTAATGGCAAAAGGTCTGACTATACCTTAAATATGGAAAATCAGAAACAAGCAACTCTAGCTGTTTATCAGGGTAGAAAATCTCAAGGCCCCCTCACCCTGGGATGAATAAATATTTAATAAACAAACAGCACAGATTTGTCTCTCTTCTCTCACGGTAGGTGAACCAACTTATTACTTGATTCACACTTAGTTTCAACATTAAGGAACATAGGTTGAATGGGAACTTAGTTTTAAAATCTGTATATAAATGAAAATATAATAGGCTTATGGAGTTCTACTGAGATATATATAAGAAACATTTTTAAAAAGTTTATTGGTATGGAATAAGGAAACTGAAAATGTATTTAATCAAGAAAATAGTCAAATCCCATAGTAAATAAGTAATTTCACATGATCCAAAGAATCTGGGACAATGTATTGCAATAAACATAATTCTCATGGTTGAATATCTTCCAAAAATAACTATGATTCAAGCAAAGACTTCACACCATTCTACTTAATAAAAACTAAAAAACTATAAAAGTATAAAAGTTACTTTTTTAAAGGCCTTGAAGCTATCATAGCAGGAAAGACATGCAGGGCAAGATTCTGGTGAGAAGGGAACGTCAGAGGGTTAACCAAATATTTGGCAATATTTTCTCTCTTAAGGTAATTTTACATTTGAAAGCAGTTGAAAGGCTGAAAAGCTAAGCAGTAATTTTTTATGGATGTGGAGACTGGGGGAACCATATTTCTCACTGTTTTAATGAAAGGTTAGAGAAAATCAAGGAGAAAAGACTAGAATGATCCATATATTATGGGTTAGAAATAGAGTCATCAGTATGAATTCATGGTTAGCTTAATATACATAGAGAAGGGTACATTTAGAAATATGTATAGATTATGCACACATATGGGTTAGTATTATATGTTATAATTAAACGTATAATTCACTACTTTGTCACCTAAAATGGCATAGGTTTAAAACACCAGTAGCAAAGATCATAAGTAGCATCCATATCTTGCTTGTTAATACCATTCTGCAATACAAGGAATCAGTTCTTCTTGCTCAAAGAAACCACAATGATGGTGGTATGTCAAAGGGACACAAGCACCAAATGAAAGAGTCCCCAATGGTCAAACGTGGAACAATTTGAACAACAAAATAGAGTAGTAGTGTTATAACCAAAAGTATAAAATAAATATTCATGTACCCATAATGGTATAAATAAATGATTGAATAAAAATTAAAACTTCTGATGCAGAAGAATTTTAAATAATGTATGTAGATAAATCACCCTCAAAGAATATTTACTCATTCTAAAGAGTATATTATGGAAAGGGAGGATGTACTGACTTTAGAGCAGTGGAATATGACAAACTTACCTCTGTGTAGTGAGTAAGTTTAGCATCAACAGTGGTAAAATATGTTGATTATATTTTCCCTTTATATGTTAAGATGAAATGACACTTTTTATTGTGGTCCTCCTCCCAAGAACACATAACCTCAGTCTATTCATGAGAAATTCATCAGATAATTCCAAATTGAGAGTTATTCTACAAAACACATGGCCAGTGTCCCTCAAAACTGTTGAGATGTTAGAAAATAAGGCAAGTATGAGAAAATGTCACAGCCAGTGAGAACCTAAGGAGACAAATGTCAACTAAATGTCATATCCTGGTGAGATCCTGGAATAAAAAAAGGGTCTTAAGTAAAAGATAAGAAAATGTGAATATAGTATTTTCTTTAATTAATAATGATGGACAATATTGGTTCACTAATTATGCAAATGTACCATATTAATGTAACATTATATTAATAACTGGGGAAACTAGGTGTTGAGTACATGAGAACTTTACTATCTTTGCAACTTTACTATAAATCTAAAACAATTCTAATTGTAAAAAAAAAAACATGTTTCTTTAAAAAGATGCAGAAACCCACTGTATGCTTTTAGACAATAGATAAATTTCTGAAGAAGCAATTCACCAAAAATATCACAAAAGAAAAATTAAAAGATAAATTGAATAATGAAAATATGGTATATGAAAACTTGTGGAATGCAGCTGAGGTTGTGCTTTGATGAAATTTATGGCTTTAATCAAATATATTTGAAAAGAAGAATGGATGGAAATTCATTGTCTAAAATTTTATCTGATGAAGTTATGAAAATAAAAATGTTAAATGAAAGAAATTAGAATGAAATATATAATAAAGAGAAGACATTTAAAAAATCGAAAAAACTCTATTAGAGAAAAATTGATAAATAAAAAATTTAGTACTCCAGTAACATTAACAAATGGATAAGCTCTAGCAAGAATGTTGAAGAAGAGAGAAGGAGAAAAAATATACTAGGAAAGAAAAAAAACGATGCCATATATTTGCTACAGGCATACATTTAAAAGATAATAAGGGTACACTGTAAGAATTAAAGACCAATAACCTAAAAATTTGATGAAATCAACAAATTCCTACAAAAATTTCCACTGAAACCAGAAGAAATGTCAATTTTCTAAAAATTCCTCTGTGGATACTTTCAAACATTTGAGTAAGAAATAACATGCATGCTGAAACTCTCAAAATACTGCAAAATGGGGAACAATTTCCAAATTATATTTTGAGACCAGTGTAGTCTTAATATCAAATTCTAAGGAAGATTTTTTTTTTTAAAAGGAATATTCTAAGGCAATTTCTCTCATGTACATAGAAGAAGCAGGTGAACTCTGGGGATTTGCAGGTCTGTCGTTAAAATTGCAACATTGGAAATATTCTTTTGGCAAATATGGCACAGGAGAATTACTGGTGTATGGTGTTGGATATGGGGGGCTGTACACAGGACAGGGTGTACCTGGGGCAGGCTTCTATGGAATATGTAAGTGTTCATATTGTCATAGTGTGCTATATCAGTGGGTGGAGACCCACATAATAAACAAGAAAATATTAAACTTCCATCCTGGGGAGTCTTACCATGTTCTCAAAAAGAGGGGCAAGAGTCAACCGAGAACATAGGCAGTGCCTAATAAAAGAAAGCAGACTAATATGTCAAGCCCTCAATATTATTGCTAGTAACTGTGAATCTTATTTTTCAAAAAGTGAAACTTAGCAGTTACCATCAGTCCCGCGGGGAGGGGAAGGGAAGAATAAAATAGATTGAATGTAGGGCATTAGAATTGTACTGCATGATCTCGCAGTAATGGATACAGACCATTTTAAATTTTGTCAAAATTTATGAAAGTGTATGGTCCAAAGTGTAAATTATAATGTAAACCATTAACCATGGTTGGTAGCAATTCTTCAATATTTGTATTTAATACAGCAATTGTAATAAATGTAACATCCATATGTAAAGTGTTATTAAAGGGAGAGGGGAACAGGGAGAGGTCATTGGGTATATGAGAATCCCCTATATTTTCTACATGACTTTTCTGTAACCTAAAGCTTCATTGAAGGTAAAATGAAAAAAAAAAAAAAAAAGACAATGGGAGAATATACGGAAGAAAATCTCACTGCATATACAAGACAGCAGAGCTTACAGCCATGAAAAATATATTGTCTAAAAAAGTTTTTTTATTATTTAAATTTTTTATTCTTTATTTTTTTAAATTTTAAAATTTTATATGTTATTTTTAATACTATCATTATTTCATTTGCTTATTATTTTTATTTGGTTATTTCCCTGGCTTCATCTTTGGGGTGGTTTTGGATCACAGAAGGGTCTCAACTGTGGCAGGGGAGGATCATTGCTGTGGGTTATTGGTGATAGGGTTGCTGCATGGGGGAGGCGTTCATCTGGGGCATGCCTCTAAGGCATATGAATGTATTCAAGTGTTCATGGGGTGTTGTCACAGTGGGTGGAGATCCACACAATAACCATAAGAATATCAAATTCCCATCCTGGGGAGTTCTGATATATTCTCTAATAGGACAGCAAGAAACCCCCGAGTGCAAGGGCAGTGCCTAGTAAAGGAGGATGGTCCATTGACAGGCCCTTGATATTGATGATTGTACTTATGATCTATTTCTTTTGAAATTGAAACTTAGGCTAGTATTATATGTTGCCTAAGAGTTACCTCCTGAGGAGCTCCTTGTTGCTCAAATGTGGCCTCTCTCTAAGCCAAACTCAGCATATAAACCCACTACCTTCCCCCGGCGTGGGACATGACTCCCGGGGATGAGTTTCCCTTTCACAGAGGAATAATTATTAAGCACCAATAAGTAATGCACCTGGGAAAAGACCTTGACTATAACGGGGAAATGGTAAACACAAATGATTTTTATGACTAAGAGATTTCAAAGTGAGTCAGGTGGTCATTCCAGAGTTTACGCTTATACACGTTTCAGCAGGATCTCATTGACTGCCACAGTAAATATTGCATCAAATAGCAGGGCTCCTGAGGGCTCTAGAGACATCTAGACATTACAGGCAGGGCAGACAGCTCAGGAGTTTGGCACCCTACCAATGGGCCTTACCTTGGAATTTATGCTCCCCAGTGTGAGAGAGTTGGACTCATTTGTGGTTTCCCTACACATGGCTCTTCTGCCCCTTCTATCTGAACCTATGTTTAGTACTAGTCTTGATAAGTCTATGTCCAAGAGACTTAAATCTTTGGTCCATCCATGTGTCAGTTGGGCCCTGAATCTCAGCAGAGTTGCAACACCAATCTCCAGTTCATTGGACTCACCCATGACAACTAATACGGTGATGATGATGATGGACAATGCCCATCCCAAGGAACAGAGAGAGTCTGCAACTGCAAGAAAGAGAGTTCCACCTATCTGCCTCATGGGATTTAAGCCCTCTCTCAGTTAGAAGCAGAGTGGTCATCACCATCCTAAAATCCTCAAGATTGGGGAATGAACAAAGAACTAAACTAGACTTACTATTATTTCACTATAGACTTTTTGTTATTCTAGCTATGGAAGAACTTTCATCACTGATGTGGAGGCAGTGGCCACTGGAGTTTCTGAGGGGAGGGAGAGGGAAAAATAGGTATAATATGGGGTCATTTTTGGGACATTGGAATTGTCCAGCATGTCATTGCATTGATGAATACAGGCCATTCTATATTTTGTCATAACTTACAAATTTGCGTGGGACAGAGTATAAACTATAACGTAAACTATAATCCATGTTTAGTGGCAATACTTCAATATGTGCTCGTCAATTCATCAATTGTAACAAATGTACCACACTAATGAAGGATGTTGTTAATTTGGGAAAGTGTGGGATGGGGAGGGATTGGGGCAAATGGGAATCACCTATATTTTTTATATAAAATTTATGTAATCTAAAGTTTCTTTAAAATAAATAAATAAAGAAACAAATAAATAAATAAATAAAAATTCCCAATGAAAATATGAGCAAATTAAATACAGCAATATATTTAAAAATAAAAGGAATATGGAGGTAGTGACCACTGGAGGATCTGGGGATAGGGAGAGGGAAAAACAGTTGCAATACGGGGACTTTTTCAGAACTTGGGTTTCGTCCTGAATGACATTGCAACAACAGATATAGGTCATTTCATATCATCACATAACATGTAGAACTGTGTGGGAAAGAGTGTAGAGTACAATATGAACCATGGTCCATGTCAGTGGCAAAGCCTCAGGATGTGTTTATCAATTGCAATGAATGTGCCACACTAATGAAGAACGTTTATGTGGGAGGGTGTGGCAGGTGTGGGAAGTGGGGCAGATGTGAATCCCTATAATTTTGTGTAACATTTATGTAAACTAGGTATCTTTTAAAAAGTAAAAAAAAATATTTTTTAAAAAAGAAATAAAAAATAAAAAGGAAAGCAGTGCAAAAAAAATAATGAATGAAATAAAATAATGAAATAAAATAAAAGGAAAACACATTCATCAAGTTGGTTTTATTTCAGGATGATTAGTTTTTCCAAGATGCAAAAATGTACAAATATTTTGCGAACATTTGTTATGATGTAAAATTTTGAATTTTGTACTTTTCTCTGTATATAAGTTTAGTAAAATCTGTAAGTGCTCTATTCAAAAACACATATTTTGCAACAATATGTTCAAATGAATGCTTACCAATTAAGCATGCACAAATAAATCAAAGTTATCCATCACTTTAATTTCATGCAGTAGAAAAAAATCAGAATATCTGAATAGAAATAAGAATGATTAGAAAAAATTTCAATATCCCTTCATAATAAACACTGTTAACAAATTAGGAGTAGATATATTAATATATGGTAACTGATAACAAGCCTAATGACTAATGGTAAAATAGTGATACTTTTCTGAGAATAGGAAAAAGAAAAGAGCTTCCATTATGAGAACTAATATTGCACTGAGGATTCAAACAAGGAAAAAAATAAAAGGAATCAGGATGGGTAAGGAAAAAAAGTAATTTCTCAGAGATGACATGTTTACATACAGAGAAAATCCAAAAAAAAATTATGGAAAATCTATTAAATATCTTATTATTTAGCATGCTTAGAAATTTAGCATGCTCATAGGTTAAAATTAATATATACCTTCAAGACACAGTGACTCCTTCCAAAAGGTACAGTATGGAAAGGAGGGTATACTGACTTTACAGTGGAGAAATCTTGCAAACATACCTCTAAATAATGGTTAAGTTTAACATCAACAGTGGTAAGACATGCTGATTATATTTTCCCTTTATATGTTGAGATAAAATGATACTTTCTATTGTGGTCCTCCCCCCAAGAACATGTAACCTCAGTCTATTCATGAGAAGTTCATCAGATAATTCCAAACTAAGAATTTACTTATTTAAAGAGTTTACAAAAAAATAAAAAGGAAAAAAGTTTTTGAGTCCCATTTCAAATGCAAAATAAATCCTGAAATAAATGATGGTCACAGCTCTTTTTAGATCTTACCTTAAAGAGGTGAGAGCTTTTCTTCACAACGTGATTCGAAATTGGCCCCATGACTATCTTTGGTCAATAGAATGCCATTTGAGGGACACTATTCAGGTTCTGGGCTTGGACCTAAAGAGGCTTTGCATGTCTCTCCAGGTTCTTTTGGATCCCTTTCCACTTTTACCATGTGAACAAGTATACATGATTACAAACATCATGGAGAAGAGTCATCTCAACTAAGCTTCTCAGCATAGCCATATTTCAGCTGTCTTTCTACTGAACACAGACTGGTGAGAGAACCCAAAGAAGATCAGCTGAGCCAGGTCCACATAATTAGAATCATGCAGCTAAGGCTGGATCCAATTGACAACCTAAAGAATTGTGAGCTAAACAGTTGTGGGGTTTTTTTGCCAATAAATTTTAGGATGGTTTGTTAAACTCCAAAGCTTCCTCATACAAAACCCAACCAAATATAGGCAAGACCTATACAAAGAAAACTAGAAAATATTATTGAGAGACATTAAAGAAGACCTAAACAAATTGAGGTATCTACCATGGGTTTTAGATAAGGAGATGTAAAGCTGTAAATGTTCCCCAAATTGATCTATTAATCAAATGAGACCTCAGTCATAACCCAGGCAAAATTTTGAACAAAATCAGACAATAGATAATATCTATGGAAACTCAAAGAGTTAAGAATCACTGATACATTCTAAGAAATGCAAAACATACAGTCGTTTTACTCTAATAGACAAGTTATCAGCCTTTATTTTAAAGCTAAAATAATTGGGACAGTGTGATATTGACATAAAGAAAGGCCAATGGAGCAGTACAACAGAATATGAAGACTGCAAAACTACAGTTGCACACACACAAATACATGATTTATAGCAATGTTTTCATTGCATAGCAGTGAGGAAAGGATCTTTTTTTAATTAAAGGTGGCATCAAATGAATACTGATATGGAAGAAAATTATTCATGACCTCTGTCAAACACTAAGCATAAAAAATAAATATCCTATCTAAATTTAAAATGTTTATCAATAAAAATTACAGACATACTTGGGAAAATTTAATAAGAATCATATTGGTCTACATTAAAATTAAGAATGTTTGCTCCTGTAGAAACATCATTGAAAAGTAATAAAGAAATAGATTATTCTCAATACGTAAAACTTGCAAAGCTCTCCTATCCAGAATATATGAGTCCATAATAAAGTTTATAACTTAGTACCAAAAGGAAATATAACCTAATTGCAAAATGAAGAAGGGAATTTGAAGATAACTTCACAATGAGGTATCCAGAAAGTAAAAAAATATACAAAATAGGTATAGTACCTTATTTTCCATCAAGAAAATACAAAATGCTACTATCACCACAGAGTCACCAGAATGGCTAACATGAGGAAGACTGATAATACCCTGTGTTGGTGAAGTTCTGAGGCAATTGTAACTCTCTCATATATTGCTGGAGTGTGGGTAAATTGGTACAACCATTAAAAAAAAAAACTGGACACTTCTACTGACGTTGAATAAAAGGATTTCTGCTGACCCAGAAATTCCATTCTCTCTCTTTATACTCACTCATATTTTTACAAAAAGACATGGATGAGAACATTCGTTGCTGCTTTTTAGTAGCAAACACTTGGAAGCAGAATTAATTGTGTTATATTTATCCAATGAAATACTACACAATAATGAAAATGAATGAATTTCTGTTACACAGAAGAGCATGGATGAATTTAAGGTACAGTAGAAGGAGCTAATGCACAATAGCATGCATACTGTATGATGATATTTAAATAAAATTTTAAAGTCATGTGTGATATTTAAAATATTCATCAGCATTTATTATGGTTCACTGGAGAATTAATAGTTTTGTTTTTGTTATTTTTTAACCAGGAATTGTTTATGGAAAATAACTGCCCTTGATTGTTGTTTAAAGGTATTTCTTTTTCAATAGAATGCATAAGATTATGTGCATATTTTGAACCATTTGAATTATGGAAAGGTTGAATTGTGCTTGCAGATTCATCTGATTACACAACTGGAAGAACTTAACATTAGAAGAAACTTCCTTTTTTCTCTCACTATTTAAGATAATATAATGTAAATATTATCATGTTCCATCAAGCAATTAAGAAAGATGTGCTTGTCAGATTGTGATTTCTTTTTCTTGAGTTTATAGCAAAGTTACTAATGTGACAAAATATGAAAAGGAAGAAGTAAGAATATTTACACCAGAATATTTTCAGGAATTTGACCAATAATATCTTTGAACTCTGAAATTGTATTTTGGTACTTCTCTATGGGTTTCTTCTCTTCTGTACACTTTATCCACAGTCACCTTGCTCTAGCTTACCTTCAGCAGCTGCTCACATAATCTCTTCCCATCCATCTTCTGAACATGATCAGACTTGTAGAGGCAGGTCACAGCTTACATGACATCAATGCTGATGGATTGACTGCATTTCACTAAATCTATGATGCTGATTCTGTCTTGCTGTATGATGCAAAGTCTGGTTTATAGATTACTTATGAGACTACTCAGGAAACTGGGTGGAAGTCTGTGGCAGGTTCAGCTATCAGAGTCATAAAGAAGAGGGACAACGCCATTACTCTGAAGACCTGGAAGTTAATGACATATAGATGAAAAATTTTCATCCATGTGTTTCTCTAAAGTTGGAGACCTATTTTATTTCAGAGATGGTACCTCACATTGTGCTAATACATGTTTTACTTGTTTATTTGTATGGGACATAAACAGCAGATATTTGTTTCAGGTAAGATATTGCTATTTTGAAAGTCAGTCCATTTATAAGAAAGTTTCTTTTAACTTGTACATTTACAAGAGCTCAATTCTTTATCACTGTTCATTCTAACAAGAATTCCACTATCCTACAACCTATTTCCTACTGAGTTTGAAAAGAATAGTCTTTTGTTATGATAAAATGCTCCTGATTCTGTGTAGGAAAAGATGGTACAATTCTATGGGTATGCAATTTTCGTTAACAGCATAGATGAGCCTATAACTGCTCTCCCATTAACATTGTTGTTTTTCTCTGTTCACCATTTTCTAAAAAGTCCACCTTTGAGGTTGGAATATTTCATACTTGTCTCCAAACAAAATGTTCTCATTTTATAAAATTTCACTTATGTCAATTGAGCTGTTATTTGGGGAATGAAAATGGGGAGGAAAAAAAGCCATTTCTATTTTCCCCTAAAGGCATTTTATTTATGGGCAAAGTCTGAATTGCAAAATCTTATTTCTTGTGCAGGTTTGTTCGTGAGGATAAATGTTACTTTACTTACAAGAAATAGCATGTGATAGTGAAAGTGCCTGGCTAATTTAGTCCAAGATAAAAATATCCAATTACAGCAGTTTTTTCTCAGTGTAAATAATTCAAAAATTCAGTTATATATGAAAATAATTAACTATAAAATTGTAAAACAATTTTACTTTGCTTTTGATATACATGTATGTAAGTAATAGAACATTAAAAATAAAGTGAATTTAGAAAATATGTTTTTCTAAAGAAAAATAATCAATTAACCAAATATAAATTAAAACATTAAAAGGGTTTATTTATTGAGAGAGAAAAACTTTGCAAGCAGGAAGATCTCAAACTAAAAATGTTTGAGAGTTTTAATAGCCATTAGGTCACAGCTTCTTATGAAAGCATTTAGGGAATTTCCAAGTGAGGTGTTATATTAACTAGTTGATATTAAAGTTCCTTATCACATATAAGGATTTTAAAAAGCAGGGAGCAGATATACACTGATTAGTATAGTATGCTTGTCCATTCTGATAAGCAATCTTTACTGGACATAAACTGGCTTATCACTAAGTTTTGCTTATCTGCAGTTGTATAGAGCATGTGCATTCTTGGAAAGAGCCTGTGATCAATTGTTTCCATAAAGTCCCTGTCATTTCTTGAAAAGAGGTCATTTTTATTTTACATGAGAATATAAAAATAATGGTTTAAATTTAACAATGTATTTATAACAGTGAGATAGAAAAGGGGAGATAGTTTGAACAACGCTTAAAATAATAGAATTTATCATAGAGAGTAATTAGATGGGGTATTGGAAAAAGAAGGTAATTGGGTGCAAGGAATATTTTTAGCCATAGCAGACACTCAGGGTCAAAGTGGTGGTTGGGAGGGCTATTTGGTATAATAAATTCAATTTCACCATTCAGTTGTGAGAATTTATGTTGGATTAATTGCACAGTTTCCCTGTATCTCTATATCAATGTTATTTACTATATGCATTTTCAGCTTCTTCTATCAAGAAAAAGTCTAATTTCACACTTCTTGAGGCTGGCCTTTCTGAAGTAGGCTAGTTTAGTAAATGAGAAGATGAATCTGAGACCTGGAAGAAAAACACGGCCATGAAACACGTGGCCATGGAATTCCACCTGGAAATCCTCTGAGAGAAAGACTCCCACCAGAAAACTGCTAGAAGAACCCAAAAGAGTATTCCTCAATCATCCAAGGAAAAGCCCTGGATATTATCAAGGGGACTTATCATTGCCCTCCCCCCCACCAGAAGAACTGATGGGTGGAGTAATCAATCAAAGCAGCAAACAACTGGGACCCCTCCCCCAAACATTAGCAAGTGGGAGGAATAATTAATGGCTTTAAAAGCAAGCACAGTGGTAAAATTGTCCCTTTTTCTCTCTCTGCCTGGACCAGCCTGCCAGTATACCTGGGAACCCGTAATCTGTTATTTTCTCCTCTTCTCTCATTTCCTTAATAAACTACTGGCTTAACTAAATCGACATGTTCTTAAATTATTTTATGTAATGTAGCCAGGAACCTAGAGGAATCTGGCAACATATACTGTTCAGCCAGCCAGAAGAAGCAGGTAATCTTCCTCAATACCAGTAAGAAAAATTATGAATTGCAGCCTGTTTAATGCCTTCTATTGGTCATCCATTTTAAATAGGTTCCTTTATGGGCCCCCACAGGACATAATCCCAGGTTGAAGGTGGAGGCCAGCATGTGGGGCCCTTCTGAGTCATGCACCCAGGCTTGCTGGACCTGACCCCAGCCAGGAGGGTGGGGGTGCAAAGTAGCACCCTGCCAAGACACGGGGTCCCAGGTCAAGCTCTGGGTGCAGTGGAGCCACAGTTACCAGCCTAAATGGGGCGTCTCCACTCTATAAGCCCCTGCCTTTTTTTTTTTTTTTTTTTTT
>JAQZBX010018106.1:0-34928 GCA_029593785.1 Cabassous unicinctus | reverse complement strand
CTGCATTCAGTATTTTTTTCTTTTTTTTGTCTTGAGCATTGGACAGTTTGACGAGTATATGTCTTGGAGTAGGCCTATTGGGATTTATACTGTTTGAAGTGTGCTGCGCTTCCTGGACATATACATCTGAGATTTCCCTCAATAGGGTTGGGAATTTTTCAGCCATTATTTCCTCCAACACTCCTTCTGTCCCCTTCCCCTTCTCTTCTCCATCTAAGATGCCTATAATGCATATGTTTGTAAGTTTTGTGTTGTCATTCAAGTCCATAAGTCCCTGCTGGATTTTTTCTATCTTTTTATCTATCTGTTCTACTATCTGTTTGATTTCAGATGTACTGTCTTCTTCATTGCTAATTCTTTCCTCTACCTGTTCAAATCTGCTATTATGTGCTTCCAGTGTATTTTTTATTTCTTGGATTGTGCCATTCATCACCATCTGTTATCTTTTCATGTATGTTTACAATTTCTTCAGTATATTCTCCCAGTGTCTTCTTAATATTCTTAATCTCTTCCTTCACTTCATTAAGTTGGTCCATGATATTTGTTTGGACAGGTTTGATTAGTTTTCAATGTTCTGCATCTCTTCAGGTTTTTAGTTTGTTCATTGGACTGGGCCATGTTTTCCTGTTTCTTAGTATGGTTTGTAATTTTTTGTTGCTGTCTGGTCATCTTTTTATCTTAATGGGTTTCTTCCATTGATTAGCTTCTCTCTCTACTCTAGGGTTTTATTTAGTTGCTGGTTTTGGTTGTGTTTAAGTTTTCTCTTTGACACTTTTTTCTTCTTATTCTATTTCCTTGCTGTTGTCTATGTTCCCTTTTTATTTTTTTTAAAGATTTATTTATTTTATTTATTTATCCCCCTCTTGCTCCTTGTGCTGCTGTGTCCATTCACTGCGTGTCTTCTCTGTGTCTACTTATCTCCCCCTTGCTGTGAGATCTTGCCACATTAGCCCACGGCGCCGTGCGAGCGGGCCTGCCCTCACAAGGAGGTGCCGGGAAGTGAACCCAGGACCTCTCATATGGTAAACGGGTGCTCTATCCATTGCGCCACACCTGCTTCCTGCCGTGAGGTTGCTGCATCAGCCCACCGCACTGCTCAGGCCGGCGTGCCCTCACAAGGAGGCCTTGGGACGTGAACCCGGGCCTCCCATATGGTAAACGGGGTCTCTATCCACTGAGCCACACCCGCTTCCCATCTATGTTCCCTTGAAGGAAAAAGATCAGGGCCAGAGAAAGTGAAAGAGGTAAGAAAAGAAAAAGGACCATAGTAATAGTAATAGTAAAAGTTAGAAGAGGAACAGTATACGACCTTGGAAAATGAATATTTAATTCATGTGAGCAGTGTAGAGTAATAGGAATAAAAAAATGGAGTACCAAAAATGAAATGGGGAAGCAAATAGAGAAAAATATATAGAATGAATTAAAAGGCAGGAATGATGAGGAGAGAGGGAAAGAGAAAAGAAAAGAAAAAAGTTAATAAAAGAAAGAAAACAGGATAGATGAGTTAGAAATAAAAAACAGAAAAATTAAGGACTGAACAAAGAAGGGTGGAATGTAAGAACAACAACAGAAAGCAGAAGATAGAAAGCTGAAGGAAGGAAAAGAGACAGTGTTGGTAGACAAAATTGTTAAACACAGAAAATGAGAAATGAAGGAAGAGGAAACATTGCAATCAATAAACAAGCTAACAGCAACTTGAGCAATTTATCTCTTTGTCCGGCTGCCTCCAGATCAATGCCCTGAAGCCTCCTGCTCTGTGGGTTCCCAAAACAGCTCACTCAGGCGGGATCTTGCCCCCATTCAGCTGTTTTTGTGAGAGAGACAGTGAGTGCCCACTTAAACCGATGCCCTCTTGCCATTTCTACCATCTATTGCAGTTTGCAGATGCATTTCTGTCTCCATCACACTACAATCTTTCTCTCTCTTTCCCTATCTCTCTCCCACCACTCTGGTTCTCCTGGTTTCTGGCTTTAGGTCCAATTTTCTTTGTGTATACGGACTTCAGCCATATGGATTAAGATCCACCCTGATTCAAGTTGAACTCATCTAAATAGGATTTTTACAGCTCCTTTTCATTAATGAGTCCACACCCTAACTAATAATAGGACCTTCAAAATGTCCTATTAATAAATGAGGTCACACCATAGGGATGATAATCCTTTTGTGGAGTACATGATTCAATCCCCATCTGACACTTGCACCAGAAACAAAATGGCTTGTGCTCTCTTCAGGTGACCATGAAGCTTCCCCAAGGCTTTTTGGGTAAATGGATTTCAAGCCTGTCTATTTTTATTTTTGCCCCCATGATAAAACCACAGATTCCTAGGTTCCATCCCACACTTCTCAAAGCAGCTTCTCAAGGGCTTGAGACCTGACACCTGTCATTTTAAACAGGCTTCCCAGGCTACTTGGGGGCAAGTTTTCAGGGACCAAGGGACTGATCAGGAAATGCTCTATTAGGATACATAAGCCTTGTGTCCTTCTGGCCCCAACTCTCTTCTCCAGCCCTGCAAAGGCAGATGGTGGGAAAGGATAGCTAATGTGTGATTATGGGGAGGAGGAGGAGGAGGAGGAAGAGGATGAAGAGGAGGGACAGGCTCTCAAGCCATTGTACAGGAGTGAGAAAGGGATGGATATGGAGATTCTGGGTTACATATGACAGGCCCCTGGGCTCAAGCCTGGGGTCTCCCTGACAAGGTGAATCTCATGCCCAGATGTAATGAAGAACTCAGGGCAAACAATGTCAACCCCCCTCCTAGTGTCAGCACTATAACCCCAGTGGCCCTGGGAGGGATTTCTCTGAATAGCTGGGATCCCAGCCATGGGTACAGCTCAATCTGGCCCTGGCTGTGACATGATGCATGATGCTGCCCTCCAGCTCAGGATGGATGGGGGCATTCCTTGAAAGAATGGGTGGTACACTGTGGTTGGTGTCAGCAAAAAACTATTTGGCCAAGTAGACTTGGGATGGGGGACCCTGGGGAAGGTAGGTGACCAGGGGACAGTTAAAATTTTCCCTTTCTGAACTTGGGTCCCTTATACATACTCGCCAGAAGGGCTGAGAGAGCTCTGTCCTTGACCTTGGCATCGATGAGTGTGGACTGCTTCATGAGAAGAAAGTGGTGATGAGCTCTGGGATCCATAGTGTAAAACACTTTCACATTGTTCAGGATCTGCAGCACTGGGGGGGGGGCAGAAAGATGGTCAGCTGTGCTCCGTGGGAACCCAGGACACCCCAACCCTTTGTGGCCCTATGAGAGCAGTCCTCTGCCAGAGACCTGAATCCCCCAACCCAACTGCAGGATCTAAAAGGAGCCCTCATAATGACACCTGCCTGAGGGAAAGACTCTGCAGAGGTGCAGCTCACAATGAAGGACCCTTGTTTACAAAGTGACTCTGACTCCTAACTGCCAACCTCAGAATGGAGCTACCAAGAGGGCATCTACTCCCACAGCACAGGCCCTGCTGCTTTCACTGCCTGGGATCTTGGGGCAGGAAATTGGCTTTCTAGACCCCAATGCATGACCCTGAATCCAGCACTACTGAGGACAAGACTACTGATGCCCAGCAAAGACCATCTGGGCCAGGCCTCCTGAGCAGGGTTCCTGAAGGTATTGAAATGTTGATCCTATTTTCCTCCTGTCTTCCTGGCCTAGAACTAGCTAGCAAGAAAAACTGGGCTGGAATTCCTGCTCCAGCCTCTGTGATGTGATTTCCTTTCTTAGCAACTTTAATCCTCAGGCTCTTGCTCTGTAAAGCATCCTGCCCTATTTCACACCTCTCAGCTCCAATTTCTCATTCAAAAGATGAGAGAGCATTTAGAACCCACTTCTAGGAATGGTGGGAGTCATTTTAATTTGCCTGGGCTAATGACTGGGAGAGGGGATCGGCTCACTGAGAAGAATACATTTTGCCTCATTGTACACATCCATACTATGGGCACATTCATTACTTAATTTTCTGTCCCCTTCAGAGATGAGAAAATTGCTTTGCTTTTTAAAATGTGGGATAGAAGAATGCATGGTAAAGAAGGAAATCATCTGCATTTGATTTGGATTCACTTAGCCACACTTGCCTGGGAGCCAAAGTCTTCTATTTCATACAGTGGTAGAATGAAAATGGAGCTGGAGCTTAGAAGCCTATGTTCCCAAAGCAGCTCCTCTCTTCCTCTGCTGAGTGGCACTAATGTCTCTTCCACTCCCTGGGCCTCAGGTTTCTTCACATGTAATATGGGAAAGAAAATATAAACCTCAGTATTTGTTAGGAATAAGTGAGGTCTGTGGAAACAGCTTTTCAAAAAAGCAATCTGTAAAAGTGAAGCTATCCAAATATTTATTCACAGTGTTCATGAGGTCAAAGAAAAGAAAGGATTTATAGTACCTTGAAAATTAAGACAGCAATAGCACAATATTTTCTTGAGAGGTCTGAGGTTTCTTGAAAAATATGCCATTTGCAAGGCTGACTCCTTTCTCTGTCCATTCACACTGTCCTATGTGAGTGTGTGTGCAAACTTTCTTGTATTTGGGTGATAATCAGCATATTTAATCCTAACCCAGCAACATAGACACAGGCCCTAGACAACACAGGGGGTTGTCAAAATAAAACTTTCACCAGATAATGTGCAATAGGCCAGGATGAGTTTACTCATTGCTGTCCTGGTGAGGAGAAAAAGACCAAACTCTTGTGAGGCACAGGCCAGCAGGCTCTGTAAAGGTTCGGTGTGGGTGAGCAGAAATCCCAGGAAGACTGGATGGGGTGTTCATGCCTGGGGTGAGGGATATGCTGAGGCTGCTGCCATGACAACCCCTGGTGGGGGTGGATTTCCTCAGCTATGATGTGGTCCCCTGGAGTTCTGGAAGGCTGGAGGAGAGGAATAGGCAGGAAAGGAACTGCCTTGTTAGGGGCCACTTGGTGCCAGGGAAGCCTAAAGACAGGAGTGATGGGGAGCATGGAGAACATTGGGTACCAGTGTGATATTTAGAAATGTTAGGGTGTGAGAGTATCTTCTTTTCTTTGTTTTCTTGCATTATGGGTGGCTTTTCTCTGCAGTCCTTCAGCTACATTAGTTTTGAGGTAGTCAGGACAAGGGTGGGAGCAGGCAGGGGCACCCAAGAAGGTAGGCTGGCAGTTGGGTCAACAGAAGGAAAACCAATCCTGGTCGGGGTCCTGAGGCCCCCTGTCATGAAGCATGAACCCTTTAGGTGCCAGATCATGGGGAGGTCCCAGGGCCCCAAAGCAAGGGGCAAGGAGTCTACGGTGGTGCTTGGGGGCTCAAGGCCACAGCAGCTTAGCATCCAGTACAATAGTGCTTGAGCAGTGTCACCATGCTGCTGATTTACAGGTTCCCACAAAGACATTTTCTTACCTGCGGCAGACTCGCGACAACAAACAGCTTGCATAGAAGCTCAGGGTAATGAGAAGACTCTCGCTGAGCTCCACACAAAGGACATGAGGGGAGATGCCATTCCCAGGAGGCCAGCCAGGGTGGGGAGGGGTTGGGGACAGATTTAATCAAGGGGAAAGGCTGAAGCCAGGGTCACATCCACTCACCTGACCACCCCCCCAATACCTCTAGTCTGTGAAAGCTCCTGAGGCTTTCTTAAGTCCATCAGTGAATGGGCAGGTGTTTGTCTATTTCACAAGCTGCCCAGGCCCCACTTAAGGCAAACTATATTATGGACTTCCAATATGGACTTTACCTTTGTTTTATTGAGATATAGTTAACAAGCCATAACTTTAGCTTTTTAAAGTGCCATAGTCAGTGATTTTAAGTACATTCACAAGGCTGTAAAACATAACCACTATCTAATCCCAGAAAATTTTCATCAATTCTAAATGAAATCCTGGACCCAATAGCAGTCATTTCCCCCAGTCACCCTCAACCCAGCCCCTAGCAACCACGAATCTATCTTCAGTCTGTATGGATTTGCCTAGTGCAGATCCTACATACCAATGAAATCCTATAAAAGGCCTCTAGTGTCCAGCTTCTTTCACTTACCATAAAGTTCATCATGCCCCTCCCATTCTAGCATATATCTCTGCTTCATTATGCCATATTCCTGATAATATCCATTATATGGATAGACCAAAGTTTCTGTATTCCTTCATCATTTGATATGTATTTGAGGTGTTTGTATTTTTGTCTATTTTGATACCAAACTTGTCCCAGATTTGGCCAGAAGGCTTTGTAGTTGGCTCCTGTCATATTTTGACAACACCTCTGTGGGCTTTGGTGCATTCCTTTCTCTCCAGGATGCAATGATTGTCAGGTTCCTTTCACACATTTCCTGTACAAGACCTGAACTCACAGATACCTCCTAGGTGTCCTCTTTCCTTTTCATGGAAAATGGTAATTAGAGACCACAATCTGTATATCAGAGGTGGATGTTGCTACCAGATTTTCTTTACTGATAGACCTGTTCAATAAATAGAGCTAGAAACTCTGTTACAGAGAAAATGGGTTAGTTCAAACATGTATTTCCTAATGAAAATGTAAGTTTATAATGTTTTACTTCCCTGATAAATCAGACTGAAAAGGCCCCACAGCCCACTATGAGGGCAGTCAGGAGGCTGGTGCAGGGTCCTGGGGCTCTGTGCTGTGCCAGAGGTTAAACCTTTACCTCCTAACCATGGTGAAACCAGGGGAGGGCACACAGGTAGCTCAGGACAGGGCCTGTCACCACCAGGACAGGAAGCCATTCAGTAACTTAATTTGCAGTGAGGCATGTCTGTGCACTGAATGCCAACAATCCAAGTGGCATTCTCTTCCCCCATCAGGCCCTTTCTCTCACCCACACCCCACAGGAACTATCCACACCCCAATGACATAAGAAAAGCACAAATTTTGGTCCAGGGACTAAGTCATCCCAAGAAGCTGCAAGCTCTAAGGGTTCAGAGCCAAACTCCCCTTGAGAACAATCACTAGCAACACAACTGAGAGTGTCAATTGGAGATTCCTGAGGTGGTGGACATCAAGTCACATGGGCACAACTTCACCTTGATCCACAGAAAAGAGTGTGTGGGGTCTCTCACTTACAAGCAATAGGTATTCTTGTCTTGGCATTCAAAGTTCAGCGCCTGATGCCACGGGCCCCAGGCAGGGTGAAGAGGACACCAGGTACCCAACACAGAGGCCAGTGCCTACCAGGGATTTTCTAGGTTAAGAAATTGCTGAATGAATGACAGGGCAGTGGGAAGCACTAGTTCATGCAGAGCAGTAGTGTTTATGAAATGAGGCCCAGCTGGAGACTTTAAAGCTCTATTTCAATCCCCCAGTCCCCTCATAAGGACAAACAATTCTGGTGTCAGGGATAAGGATCACCAAGCATAAAATCTAAGGTAAAGATACGACCATGGGACCACAGAGGGGGACTGAGGATACAAGTTCTGCCTGCTCTTGGACCATGTGCTGATAACCTTCCTCTCTCCTTTTCCTTTTCACATTGTAAGGTTTGTTCTAGTTTTTCCCCTACCTAGTGTTGATGTAAATCTGAAGTTTGCCCTTGAAAACTACATGTTCCTATTCGGTGCTCAAATGAAACCTCAGCCAACAGGAAGAAAATGTTCCTTCTACCTCCAAATTGGTAGAAAGGTAGCCACTGCCCTGTCCAGGGTCAGGAAATGGTCCTTGCAAATGGAGTACCTTCAACATCTAAATCCTGATAGTCCTCATGGGTGGTCCCAGCTCCTCCCAGGTGTATTGTATTGATACTGAAATGCACATGTGCTCTGTGAAAGGGGATTTCTGTGTTTACTTCATTAAGCCAGGGAAGGGTGGCTGGTGTTTTTCCCTTTCCCTTCTAAAATAAACTTATGACTACTCATGATTTCTCATTTGAATGAACAATGTGAGTGCCTGCACCTCATTTCAATTAACACACTCAGTGAAAGAACCAAACCTAACTCCCAGGCTGTAGTTGAAAGAGAACTTTAATAATAAAATATTCACATATAACATTTACTATTTACAATAGATAAATATTGTCCTCCCTAATATATACATAATATTTATTTGCTTTTTATTCATAAATTCAACTATGTTCCAATGTCACCCAAATCTGCCCTCTGACAAACCATGTTTCTGATAGTCTCATAAAGCTCCAGAGACAGTGACATGTGGCCCTTGCAGTGGCATGAGATTTGAGATAACTGGGACCCACTTGGCCCCACCTCACTCATTTGGGCTCAGTGAAGAGTGCCTCTCTATCCACTTCCAAGGAGTGGGGGACAGGAGTTGGAGCAGAGATTACTTGATTCCTGAAGTAGCCTAGATAGGGGGAGGCTGCACTGGGACCCCTAGAATGTCATGAATAGCATCCAAGGCTTGAGCTGAGAACCTCAGTGGACCCTTAAGTGAGTGACTGGTCATGGGAGCCCAGGACAGCCTGTCTAAGGGCACAGTCATGATAGGCAAAGGATAGATTCAGGGATTTAAGTGGAGTCTGGGAGTGGCTCAGGCTGGCTGGTGGAGAGAGAAGTGACTGACTGGCCTCGTTCATTGTGGTTAGGGTCAGAAAAAACTATATGGCCAGGCAGACCTGGGAAGTGGGACCCTGGGACTGGCAGACACCAGGGGCCAGTTAGAATTTCCCCTTTCAGAACTTGGGTCCCTTCTGCATACTCCCCAGAAGGGCTGAGATAGCTCTGTTTTTGACCTTGGCATTGATGAGTATGGACTGCTTCATGAGAAGAAAGTGGTGATGAGCCATGGGATCCATTGTGTAATATACTTTTGCATTGTTCAGGATCTGCAGCACTAGGGGTGGGGCAGAAGGATGGTCAGCTGTGATGCCGGGGACCCCAGGACACCCCAACCCTTTGTGCCCTCCCTATGAGAGCAGTCCTCAGCCAGGGACCTGAATCCCCCAACCCAACTGCAGGATCTGAAAGGAGCCCTCAGAATGACACCTGCCTGAGGGGAAGACTCTGCAGAGGTGCAGCTAACAATGAAGGACACTTGTTTACAAAGTGACTCTGACTCCTAACTGCCAACCTCAGAATGGAGCTGCCAAGAGGTCATCTACTCCCGCATCCCAGGCCCTGCCACCTTCACTGCCCAGGATCTTGGGGCAGGAAATTGGCTTTCTAGACCCCAATGCATGTCCCCCAAATCCAGCACTACCCAGGACAAGACTACTGATGCCCAGCAAAGACCATCTGGGCCAGGCCTCCTGAGCAGGGTTCCTGAAGGTACTGAAATGTTGATCCTATTTTCCCTCTGTCTTCCTGGCCTAGAACTAGCTAACAAGAAATACTGGGCTGGAATTCCTGCTCCGGCCTCTGTGATGTGATTTCCTTTCTTACCCTTTCTAATCCTCAGGTATCATGTTCTGTAATGCATCTTGCCCTATTTCACACCTCTCAGCTCCAATTTCTCATTTGAAAAATGAGAGAGCAATTAGAACCCACTTCTAGGAATGGTAGGAATCATTTTAATTTGCCTGGGCTAATGGCTGGGTGAAGGGATTGGCTCACTGAGAAGAATACAGTTTGCCTCATTGTACACAGCTATACTATGGGCACATTCATTACTTAATTTTCTCTCCCCTTTGGAGATGAGAAGCAGGCCCAGGTGCTTGAGTAACTGATCTAAATACTTAGAGCCAGGAAACCTGGCTCTGGGTCTGTGCTCTTTTTCTGGATACTTTCACTTTCCCACTTTCTAGAATACTAAGGTGGCTCATTAGAGACTTCCAAGGGGATCAAGAAGATTTTGTCTTGTTTTCAAATCATAAAGGCATGGCCTGGAGCATATTTGGTGTTTGTGTCCACCAGTCATGGTGTTTTAGAGGTGCAGTCACCCCCTCTTGTCCAGAGGATGCCCTTCAAGTTGAGCCCCTCTGCTTGAGCATCTTGCTCAGGGACCAAGGTTAAAAGCTTTTCATCTGGGTACCTTCAATGCTGTTAGCTTTGAACTTGGTTTCTGACATGATGCCTTCCCACCCTGCTGTCAGTTACACTGGGACCAGAGGGCCTCACATCTTCAGGCTGTGGACATGGCTCATGCCTACCTCCTCCAACACTGCCCTCTCCCACTCACCCCCTGACTTACTTCAATGCTCTGAAACAATCTGTACCAGCTTGCAGTCCTCAGGCTTCTCTTTATCCAGTTTGTGTTCTTCCAGGGCCTTGCGGATCATGGCTGGAGCCCTTTCTTTGCTGCTCACCTATGGTGGATCAAGGGACAGGCTCTGAGGGCATGTGTCCTGGAGTTAGCTCCCCACAGTGCAGCTGCCAGAGCCCCTATGGAGCCACCTCTGGCCAGGCCTGGGTCTATGGGGGCCTCAGTGTCTTCTCTTTTGCCCACAGGGAGACCTCCATGGAATGAGGGGTCTTTTCTAATAATTCCTTACCCATCTCCTATAAGAACCCACATTTCTGTCTTAAGGATGTTTCCCAGTGTGGGTCCAAACCCCTGCCCTCTAGGTTGAAGCCTGCCCCCTGGGTTCTTGGCCTGCACAATTGCTATGGGCTCCCAGAGTTCTGGGGACAAGGGAGAACATGCAGCACTGGGTTGGGACTGAGGAGTAAAATCTTGGCCTCTCTCTGTCACCTGCTGTCTCCCAGTCATGGGAAATGGCTTGCCCTAGGGGAGTGCTCCTGCCCTGCCCCTGCCCCTCCAGGACACCTCCAGATAGCACTGAACCCCCAGGGCAGAGCACACAGCATCTAGTCCCAGCCCAGATGTCAGAGAAGAGGAGGGCCTGGACAAGAAGCTATGGCATAGCAGGACTGTTCTGGGCTCCAGGATGCAGCTATGGTCAGCAAGGTCTAGACCACAGTGGCCTTGACCATGAGGACTAAGCTAGAGTCAGGGCTCAAGTCAAGGGTTGAACAATTGACAGCTTAGTAAAACCACACCAGTTCCAGGCCACAAGAGAAGTGCAGCCTGGGTCAGGTATGTAACATGGCAGCTGAGCCAGCCTCTGTGCAGTGGGGCCTGGGGTGGTTCCATCAGCACATCCCATTCAGGATCTGGCCCCTGCTCAAACCTTCAGTACCACTGTCCTGGTGCAGAGCTCATCCTTCCCTCTGGGTTGTGGCCGCAGCCCCTCACTGGCCAGTGTCTCCGCACTGGCCCAATCTCCAATTTGAGGCCAAAGGACACTTGCTGTCCCTGTTCTGTTGTGGCCCTTCAGTGGCTCTGCCTTCCCCTGAGAAAGTCAAGTACCATTCAGCAGCTACAGGGCCTGATGGGTCCCAGGTCCAAACACCTCTCTGACCTCACCTCTTCCCCTTGTCCCTGCTTCTTCAGCCCTGGCCTCCCAGCTGCTCCTCAGGCTGGCTCACATGTCCTCTTCAGGCCTGGCAGGCAGTCCCCTCCCTCCTCCTCTCTGGGGCCACCTTAGCAAGCTTTTCCCAGGCTGTCACTGCTCAGCGGACCAGCCTCAGCCCTTACATCTACCGTCTGGAGCGCTGACCACCATCAAACGCCCACTCTTCCTGCCTCTGGAGATGGCTGTCTGTCCTTCCCCACCCACAAGGAAGTCTGCTCCCAGATGGCAGGGAGGGAACACGTCACTCATTATGTGTCTACTTTCTGAAGCACTGAGGAGCCCCAGGGGATGGCCGCACACCCGGCTCACCAGGATGCTCTTGTAATTGTTGCTCTTGTCCTCATACAGGCTGATACAGACGATGCAGCATGTGCCCCCATGTCGTTTATAGAGCAGCCATGAGAAACGGTGCTTGTGGTTGGTCAGGGTGGCCCTGGGTGTGATGGAGGAGGAGGAAGAGGACATTCCTCCGGATGCAGATGTGACAATGGAGGAGTTCTGTGACAGGGGAGAGCAAGATTAGCAGAAGGCCTGGAGCTTCAGGGCACCCCAGGGCTGCTCTAGAGGCTCCAGGAAGCTCTAGAAGTTCTGTAGGAGTCAACAATCCTCTACCCCTTTGTGGATGCAAGAGGGCCAAGTGGGCACAGGAGAAGGAGGGGGAGGGTGAATGCCAACATGGAGAAGAGGTGGGCAATCACCTTCTTTTCCTGGCCATCTTTGTACTCTGGGACATGGTCCAGGTTGATTTCAACCTTTGAGCTTGAGTCACCAACCAGGTGTATGGGAGGTGAGTCAGCTGCATCCATGCTGCTGAAGTCATGGCCACACTGGAGCTGGACACTGGAGTGGGTGATGCTGCGACCACTGGACTTGGGGGCCTGTTGGCTGGCTGGATGGTTTAACTTACCTTGCAGGCTTCTCCTGGAATGCAAACAATTCCCTGCACAGCTACCACTGCCCCTTGCTAAGTGCTGGGTTCATCAATAGTATCCCGTGGGTTCCAACTGCCTTAGAGATCATGCAGCCTCGCTCCATTTCTCAGAAGAGGAAAGAGGCCCAGAAATGGGTCAACTCACTCCAATCACAGGGTTGGTCAGCAGTGGAGCTGGGATCCCAGGGTTAAACAACCAGTCTCCCTGAGCCCATGTTTACCCTGAAGGTTCCCTGAGTCCAAAGCTAGCCCACACTTGCCCATGCTGGACAGGGAACTCACTTTTCACTCAAATGCTTGATGCCTTCCAGTAGATGTTCAGCCTTGAATTTCTTACTGGCCATCTGGGATGGGGGCTCTAGCTCCCGAGACAGCTGGTAGCTACAGGACAGAGTGGCAGCTGTGAGGTTTCCAGAGCCACACCTCATGTATCCCTCCCAGTGACCACACAGGAGTTGGCATTTGCGTGCCCCAGATGTCTTCAGGCAACAGGTCCTATGCTGACCTAGGAGCCACTAGGGTGATCCCGACCCTACCATGGCCTGATTCTGTCCTGTCCTCACCTGTCATCCTCACTGAGCTGCTCCATGGCTCCAAACCATGCCCCAAATTGTTCATTGGGCACAAGGGTGTCATAGCAGCAGCCTGCCTGAAGCTGCTGGAGCTCAGCAATCATCTGGTATTCCTGGGGATAGAAGGAAGAGGTGCTGCCGAGGCCTGGGTGGGCTTGCTGTATGGGATGGGACTGGTGACTGGTTTTACTCCTGTGGATCCCCCAACCCTTCACTCCCTTCCAGGCTTTACCTGCCCTCAGGGTTGACTTCATACAGCTCATCCTCCAGGAGTTGTCCTTCATCCCATATATAACCCCCACCCACTCTCCCCTCAATTTAAGAGGAAGCTGTGTAAAGCTGGGGGTGTCCTGCCCAGGAGGGTCTCTTTTTCTTCCCTGATCCCACCACAGTCCCACCCCAGTGATGATGGCCACAGCTACTCACCTACTTTTTGTCAAAATTGACCTTCCTTCCCTGGAAGGCAGAGAGTTTGCATTAATCATAAAAGGCACCCCAGGCATTGCCATGCCCAGCTCCCATCAGCCCTGTCATGCTGCACTACTGCGGGGTTCAACATCCACAGGGCAGTTCAGACCAGGGATGGACCCTGGCAGGCTTTTGGGTCCCTTGGAGCTCAGGGCTCAGGGAGGGACCTCTCCTCCCAAGCATCAGGGTCCCTTCCCAACCTGCCCCAGGCCCCAGGCTCACTTACATCCAGATATTCTTGCATGGCATAGTTCAACATCAAAAATTGAGTGAGGAATGTCCTCAGGCAAGGGACCATGCCCTGGATGTCACCCTGTGGCATTGAGTGGAATGGGGATGAGCAGAGAATCTCAGGCACCCCCAACCCCACTCTGAAAACTCCTCAGTCTCAGCGTCCTAGGACTACCCAGCCTTCCTCTGGGACAGTCTAGGACATGTAGCTGTTCCCCTCCCATCCTCCAAGGACCCCAAACTCCTTTGAGTCTCCTCCCAGTACTGGCTTTTCTTCAGCCACCAAGTTCACCCCTTCCCCCACCCCATCCCCCCAAGTCAGCTCTTCAAGTCTTTTTTTCTGACCAGCTGCAACTAGTACCCCCAGGATTCCCATGGCTCACCTCCCTAAATGTCACTAGCAGGGACATTGAAGGGAGGCTTTCCAACTTCAGTGGCCAGGAGGGATGGGTTTGAGGAGGGCCCCCATTCTGACTTGGAGGCCACCCGATCCCTAACCTCCTGGCCTCTGGCACACTCACCCTCTCTTGCTGCTGCTGCTGCTTCTTGATTATTTCAGGGTTCATTTCCAAGGTGGCAAACTTAGAGATTGACAGCTGCCAGGGTTGAGGTCAAGGTCAGTGGGGCCCTCCAACCCTCACCCATTTTCCCTTGGGTCTTGGACCACTGGGCATAGTGGAAATCTGCTGCTGTCATCTGCCTGATGTCCGCTGCAAGACCTTGTGCAAGTGGACTGGTCTTCTGAGTCTGTTTGTTCATCTGTCCAGTGAGCACAAATATCTGACCCCCCCTCAGGAGTCCAGAGAACTCAGTTTTACAAGCTAGCACTGTAGATGCTCTGGCCTTCATGCTCTCCCCCTCAGAGTCATGGGAAGGCTCAGCCACATTCCTTTTCTCCCTTGAACCTCACCACCTGGCCATGAGGGCAGCACCACTGGATTGTCATACCTGCATTCCACATGAGGACACAGAGGCGCTGAGAGTGTTGACCCATTTGCTGAGGCATTGGAGGACAGGCTGCTCCCTCCCAGGTGGAGGTCTGAGTGGATATCACCCCACCACCCTCCCCCACTAACTGGTGTATGATTCTCCTGAACTCTGAGTGTGTGTGGTGCACCTCATGGCATCCCAGCCATGGAGCATGAAGATGGGGAGCCTCTGGAAGCCTAATTGAGCAGCTCTTGCCTGCCCCAGCCCACTGGAGAGGAGACTCCAAACTCTGCCTGAAGCCGTACCAAAGGCATCCCTCCCAAAGGGTCCACTCTAGACATTCTGTCTGGAGACAAGTCCCTGCATCTACTCAGGAGCAGGTCTCTGAGGTGACAGGTCTGACTGTCCAGGTAGGTTGTGGACTGCCAGGAGTACTGGGAGCTGAAGTTGTGCTTCCTCTTTTATGTGGTAGCTTCTAGTTATGGCCATGAAGGTTCCTCCATGGTTTCCTTTCTCCCAAATATTTCTCATAGCTCACTGGCACACATATCATTCATAACAAGGCACAGTTATGAGACCCTCCTACGTGCATGGAGACATCCCATCCTGCCAGTACATCTCCTCCTGGAACTTCCCAGCTCCTCCACTGCCTTTGAAAAAACCACAGCCTACTGCCCTACAACTGCTTTTCCACCTGTCCATGAAACAAACATGTCCCTCTTCCTCTTCATCCATAATAAGACAGACTGGAGGTTTTCAAAGAAACTTTCTGTGAAAAACTAACAAACCATCCTCCTGAGCCCTGACCCCCCAACCTCCTCTTTACCTTGATGATCAGCTCACCACCCTGGGAGTAGTTATTCTCTTTTGAGTAAATCTCTGATAGAGTCAGAAAGAGGCAGAAGCTGTCTCTGGAGGAGGCCAAGAAGGAAGAAGAAAGGTGGGAGTGGGAGGAAGGGTGTAATGGCTAATTCACTTTATTTTAGCCACATGGGACCCTGACTGCCTGGGTGGGTGCTGCTGAAACTGGGTAGCTCTGAGCACTGCAGGACAGCATGCACTAGGGAGCAGAGCTCTCCTGTGGGCACAATAGGGACCCCCATCATTTCATGAGCAGCTGGTTTTTATACGTGTAGATTTCAACTGGACAGAGTGTGTTGCTGAGAAGCAAACACTTAACAGGTTCCCATTTGGCTCAACTCTGTAACTGACAGAGGAGGGAATCAGTGCTGAGGCAGAACAGCTGACCCCAGGTGAGATGGAGACCTGGAACCCCACTCTGCCTGGCCCCTGCCCAGGAGTCAGTGCCTCCCAGGCTCCCTGAAAGGTGATGCCCAGTCCCTATGGGTTCCCTGGCCCAACCTTGTGTCCCCTAGAAAAAGGCCTGCCCACCTGGAAATTTCCTCCCACGTCTTCATCAGACAGAGAATGGAGTAACTTTGGAGACCATATATGATGGCACAGAAAGAGCTGTTGTTTTTGAGCATCCGGCACTCCTGGGGAGGGAGAAAGATAGGCCATAGGAGGTGGTCTGAGTGCCTCCCTGCTCCAGCTCCAGCCCCCTCAGCTGACATCTCCCTTCTTGGATGAGAAAGACAGTGAGGGAGACTCTGAGGATCACCATGGACACAGAGTGACACCCACACCCAACCTGGAGTAGTCTGTGTGGGAAGTGAGGAGAGTGTAGGGGTGTGTTACAGGCCAGGGAGTGCCTGTAGTCCTTACAGCTGATTAAAACAAAGAGGGCTTTAAGGATACCAGAGAGGGCCCCCTGAGTGTACCCTGGCCACCTCGATCCAGTGCTTCACCACCCGGGCCCTGTCTGCAGCCTTCATGCTCTGGTTCCCAAGGCAGGTGGAGATGATGCAGTTTATCACACTGTTAAAATGGGTGATGGTGGCTTGGATGGTGGGTGCCACATGTTTCTTGCAGTTTTTGTTGTGCTGAGACCAGATGGGTCCCAGACAGTGATGGGGCACCACCTTCTTGAATAGCTCCTGGGGAGAAGGGGATATCAGTTGGCCCCGCTGCACCCAGCTCAGGTCCCAGAGGCCCTCAGGACCCAGGCCAGGGTCCAATGGTCTCTGCTGGAGCTCAGCAGGATGAGTACAGGGTGTGCTCTCTGTTCCCTGAGGGGAACTAGCACTCTAGAGACTGTAGCTGCAAGACTAGAGGGGAAGAGAGAGCTCCATTTTCAAGTCCATCTCACAGACCCCAGGACCCGAAGTGCCTCATGCAGCCAAAGGCCCAGGCAGCACCATTTCCCCTACCAGAGGCTTTGGGTGCCTGCCTAAGCATCCAGTGCACATCAGGGTCTTATTATTGTCGATGTGGTGGAGACCCCCAGCACAGTGTGGGATGCCCGTGGAGCTGGCTGCACCTCAGTGGGCTCCCTTCAACCCCCCAAGGCCAAGCCCCCTTAGGCTCTCTATTTCTTTTCTCTCATGTCATCTTCACAGACAGTGCATGTGGCAGGTATGATTAGTGTCCTATACCTACTCTCCAGGGTGGTGAAATGCGGGCTTGGGGTTTAATAAGTTTTCCCGGGTTGAAATGCTGGGAATGTAGCCACGGTTGGGCCCAGATATAAGATTCTGATTCAGGGGATGGTAAGGCTTGGGCTGCAGATCCTGGGAGGAAGATGCACCCAGCTCCACCCTGCCAAGCCCAGCTGCTCACCGCATCCATCTGGGTCAACTGCTCTGCCACCAGCTCAAGAGGGAAATCCAGGTCAGCCTTCTTACTCAGCTTGTTCTTAGGTAAGGGGCAGAAAGGCTCTGGTGGTGTAGCCTGCCCTGGGACTGATTTGAGCTCCGGCAGTAGCTCTGGTGGTGGTGCCAGACTTGTCTCCCCCTTGAGAGCTGTTGCTGCTGGAGGTAAATTTAAAGGCTGTAGCTCCAGAATGGGCACAGGCATGGACTGTGTAGGTGGCACTGGAGGTGGTGGAGGGCCTGCCTCTTGCTGAGGAACCGGTGCATCCGATGGTGATATGGGTGCCTCTGGCTCTGGAACTTGTGCTCCTGAGTGTGACGGTGCTGCCTCCAGCTCCTGAGCAGGTTCTCCAGCTGATGCAGTAGGATGGTCTGGCTCCAGGGCAAGCACAGACCTTAAATCTGTAGGTGGCAGTTGCGGTGGTGCTAGAGCCACCTTCAGCTCCAGAGCTGGTGAAACATCAGGGCATGCATCAGGCTCTCTTTCCAGAGCAAGCCCTGGTGCAAACTTGGTAGTTGGCAGTAGAGGTGGAGATGGAGCTGATGCAGCCTCTGGAACTGCCCCTGTATCGGCCACAGATGGTGGAACAGGCCCCAGAGGTTGCAATGGAGGCCTTTGCAGCTCTGAGGCTGACAGAAGAGCTGGAGAAGAGGTAGGTTCACACCATGAATGGCTCGAATTGTCTTTCGAATACAGAGAATATCCCACTACCTCTAGGGGAAGATCAAGCCCAAAAAGTTTTCCCAGACTGAAATCTACAAGGTGCCTTGTCTGGGGCTCCTCTTTGACCCTGGCTCAAGGTCAACCTCTGGTTGTTTCAGCCTATGTGGTCCAGTCCTGGCCCCCACCCCACAAGCTCACATGCTCCCACCCCGGTGCCTCCTTAGCCTTTGGGTCTACCTCAGTGGCCTCTGGGTGGCTCATCTCTGAAATCAGATGCACCTAGGCATAGGCCAGCAGCAGCTTGAGACAGGGAGAGGATGGTGGTTGTAGGAAATCTTCAGTATACTGGTCCATCCAGGTGCCCAGCAGGGAGGAGAGGGTGCTGAGGGCAGGTGGGAGGGCAGCAGAGTCAGGTACAGGCCTTTCCTTCCATGCTGCCCCCCAGGGACACTCCCACAGAAACATCAAGTCCATAAGGCCAGGGAAGGGTTTTGACTGTTTTTTCCATAGCTGGACACTGACACACAGTACGAGCTTCATCAATATATGAGTGATGCGGGGACAGGGTCTGTGCTCCTGCTCTGGGCCCTAGTGGCCCCCACCCAGGAACTTGTGCCCTGAGCAGCTGTGTCATCTTTTGCATGTATCTTTTCCTCCCCCTGACTCAGCCCTCCAAGGGGGCCTTGGATGTGTGGGGCCCAGTGTGCTTCCCAGCCCTTCCCTGCCATCTACCACCCAACTCCACACATTGGTTTCAGGTGAGGAAATCCCCTCCACCTCCCCAAAGTGCACTCACTTTTTCATCTCAAGGATTCCACCATGCCCGTCACTGTCATAGCATTTCCAACCATATCTAGGGGAGACCATGAGGGTGTCACAGCTAACTTCCTGAGGGTATCCCCCCACTTCAGGTGATGAGTGCTACTGCCTGTGGCCACTACTCAAATGGAACCCAGAAGGGCAGGGACTTTTTGTCTGCTTTGTTCACTGAATGAAGCCACATGCCTAAGAAAGTGCCTGCACCTAGTAGACACTTGATATATACTTGGTGAAGAATGAGCCCTAAGTGGCACCATCTCAGATGTAGGGTAGGCCTAGACCCCTGAGGGTCTACAATGATTCCTGCTCTGACCACACTGTGGTTGGAGGCCCTGAAAGGGATTCAAACCTCCTTTAGAAATGAGAAAACTGGCCTGTGAGCCTCCTTACTGGGAAGAGGAAAGTCCTGGCTGGGAACAACACTGTCCCTGCAGCCACCCTGCCCACTGAGCCAGGCTCAGGGAAGCCCTTTCCCCAGATCCTCCCAGCTTGTCCTTACAGTCAACCCTGGAGGGTGGACCTCCTACCACCCCCCTTCCTGAGGTTGAAACTAGAGCCAGTGGGAGAAATGACATTTCTGAGACACAAGCAGGTTTGTGGCAGAGCGAGCATGTTCCCAGCGATGAGGTGGGCACTCACCTTTGGAACAGCCAGTCCAGGACCTGCTCAGTGGTGGTGAACACCAAGTATGTCCCGAGGAAGATGTTCACATACTCGCGGTCGCCCTCCTGGAAGGCAGGCACCAGGTGCTCTGCCAGCTTCTCCCAAGGGCCTGCCTTGATTGTCTGCACGATGCGGTACTCGTCCCTCATGTGGATCCAGTCACTCATCCTCTAGGGTGGGACAGAGGAGGTACATGTGGCCAGAGGAGAACTGAGGGACCCCAGGTGGGGCTGGGCTGTGGGGAGACCTGCTACACCCAAGCCCTCAGCCACCTGAGGCCGAGGGAGACGTGCATGCCTCTGGCAGAGAAAGGCCCTGGGCCTTCTAATGGATTTGGAGGTGAGGAAATAATTGAAAGATGAGATACCAGACCTGGCAAAGGGCAGATGCCTGGAGTGTCCCTGGGGGGAGAAACCCACCTGCAAGGCTGAGGATCCGAGCAGATGCCTCACAGAACAGTCAGTAAATGACTTTCTCCTCTGTTCATGGGGCCAAACTCACAACATGAGGCCATTTGCCACCCTGAGCCCATGTCAGAAAAATGAAGGAAAATACAAAGAAATAGTTCCAGGTGGGTCCAGGGACTTTCCCTCCCACACAGATAGCTGGTGGTAACTGAACTGCTGCAGCCCTAGGGAAGGCATCTGGCCCTTGCTGTTGAAAGCAATATCTGTGTGTTCATGGGCCAGCCATCCATTTCCTGGGAGCCTCTATTGGGGGTGGGAGGGATCAGCACTTGGGACCCATGGGAGGTGTTCAGGGCAGCAGAGCTAACAAGGCCACTGGAAAGGACCATTTGAGGCCCAGCAGCATGGAAGCATGAGTCACTGCTCTATGCAGCCTCCCTTCTGGAATACTGGCCACCGAGTCAGACCTCAGATCCTGATATGGGAAGGTCAAGGGGATGGTTAAAAAAAAAAAGATGGCAAGAACCCTTTTAAGCGAGAGGAGCTGTATGGCTTGGAGCAGATGCGGAAAGACAGTCATGAAGATGCTGCCCAGGGACATGGGGCTGGGGAATGGAAACATAAATACAGCAGAAAAATGCACACATATGTGATTGGAGCCCATGCTTCAGCCCACCCTGAAGAGAAATCCATGCAAAAGCCTCCTCTCTGCTATTCCTCCAAACATTTGAAGTGACTTGTCCCCTGGTTATGGAATGGCAGTGTGGTGGGTGATTGGTGGGGACCCAGGCTCCTTGGGAAGTGGGATATTGGGTCACTCAGGCATGAACACCCTAGAGGAGAGTGTGGATGAGTGGCAAGGGTAGGGTACAGGCTCTGGGGTGCTCCCCACTCCCACTGTTTCATACCCCCATTGACCCTGCTCCCACCTGGAACCAGCGCTGGCCCTGGCTGGGACCATGATGGACCTGCACCTTCTGTACAGTGATAGTGTAGATGAGCCCATCCTTCAGCTGCTCACTGACCACCTGCATGGAGCTCTGCAAACACAGTGCCCAGAAGCCAGATCAAGAGGTGTCAGCACGTGGCCTGCCCCACTCCACAAGGGCAGCTGCACTTCATTTGAGCTGGGACCCAGATAAGGATCAGATGGGTTTTTGTCCCCCCTGCAGCCCCACTGGAGAGGAGATGACACTTTGAGGGCTCAGGATTAACACTAGTACACATGGGTGCCATCCCAAGATGTACCTTCCCATCATTCCAGTCATGACCCAGCAGGTGACAGGAAAGGGCCTACTGGGTTCCCATCCCTGATGGCCTGCTCCTTCCCAGGGTGGTCCCCTGCTCATGCCTCCCACACACTGGGAGAGGATGGAGTGTGGGGCTGCCGAGGCAGGAGGTCAGTAGGGCATGTGCTCAATTGGCTGGCCCTGGGCCACCCCATGTTACCTTTGGGGACCTCCTGGTGGATGGCCTGGGGCTTCGTGCCTGAGGCCTGAGCCAGCATCGGAAGCCATTGAAAGGGTACTCATTCCTGGTTTGGTAGAGGCTGGAGCCTCGGGATCTGGGAAAACAATGGGAGAACATGTTGCTCTCTCGAGCGTCTCCTGCAAAGTGATCTGGGAAGGGGCTGCCTTTGGAATCTGGGTGCCTGGTTACCAGGATTCCAAGTTCTGTTGGGGTCTGTCACCAAGGAATTGAGGTCACTTCCTTAGGCCCCTGTACCTGGGCCCTCTCAATAGTAAGAACTCCATGGATGTCCCTCTGCATGGCTCTCTCTCCTTCCTCCTCACGTAGATCATCTTGTTAACTGGACACAGCTCTGCCAACATGCCCCTCCCCACAGTTTCCTGGGAAGGCCTGTGTGCAGCTCAGGCTCCAGCTCAGAGGAGACCAAGCTGGGTTCGGACCTGGCTACCCATTCTTTTCAGTTTTGTGACATCACTGTAGTCCTTGAGGCCTCCCCAGTCTCACCAATACAGTGGGGATCATTATAGCATCTGCTTAATAGGGACATCATCGAGTCATGGTGGGTCAAATACTGCAACCCCCTTGATCTTGTTTCCCACATACCTAACACACAGAAATAGTCATGGAGTACACGGGAAGGGGATGCACGTAACACTGGATACAACTCAGACAGCACTGGGTAGGGCTGTGAGATCTTTGGAAACTCACCTTCCCTTCTGGATTGCTCTCTCTGTCTCTGTCATGATGAGGTTGAAATATCATGAAATTCAGACACTGTTGCAGTGCCACAAAACCTTCCAGAGGCTTCCCATTGTATTTAGGGTCAGAAGCAAGTGCCTCCTGTCAACCTCCTCTGGGGTGCCTGTGCCCTGCTTCCCTGCCATCCCTGCTTCCAGGTACAAGTAGCCCTGTAAATCCCCCCTTGGAGTGAGTCCTGGCCTAGGGACTTGCTGCTAAATAAAATGGCTAAATGTCAGGACACCCCCCTGTAAGACTTACACAAAATGCCTTTCTGTCTTCACGCCTCTCTCTTGTGAGCGAACTCTCCCTCTGTCTATCCCCGTCCCAATATGAATCCTGTGGATGACCACAGCAGAGCTGGGAAGTGGCTCCTCTCCAAGCTGAGCTTCAGATGTGGCTCTGCCCACAGCAGTCACCTTCCTAACCTCCTCTCTGGCCAAGGTGCCTCTGCTTCTGACTCTTCCACTGCTGTGCCTTCTCCCAGGAGCCCTCTTCCCACAGGAGTGCAGGGCTGGCTCCTCTCCTCCTTCTGATCTCAGTGTAAGAGTGGCTTTAATGTGTCCTTCCTGACCCTCCAACCTGGTGGTGCCGGAGCCCTCCTCACAGCACCCTGCTAGGCTTTCTCTATACCACTTGCTCTTTTCTTGCCCTTGTGTTTGCTTTCATGATTTTATCCACTTCCCCTTCCAGATGGTGAGATCCTGATGTGCAGGGGCCACAGGGGTTCTTTTCACTCCACACCCAGGATTGAGGGCAAAGCTTGGTGCAGGGTGAGTGCTTGGGACACAGTTGCTGAATGGATAACTGAGATGATCTCAGAGGCCTTATACCAGCCTCTGCCCAGCTCAGATTGTGGAGATGGAAGCCAATGATAGGAGGTGTATGTTGTATCTGAGGCAGGCGGCCAGCTGGAAAGACCTCTGGATGATGCTTCCCAGTGTCCAGAGGCTGCAGCAGGCACAGTGGGCACAGTTGGTGACATGACTGCCTGCCCCCCTGCTGGCCAGCTTTAAAGCTGCAGCTCCTGGCAGGATAACCACAGATGTGAACATACTTATCCTCAAGGCAGCGGCTCTCCTAGGCCCCTGGAAGAGCAGTGGGTCATTGAAGGAGGATCAGGGTGAACTGACAGTACCCAGAGTCTGTGGAACCCTTGTGGGGCACCCACTATAAACACCCCAATAAACAGAGAAGGAGACTGAAGGCTCCCTTCTAGAGTCCATTTCCACTCTAGGGAGGGGTTCATCCCAGTTCCGGAAGCCCAGAGTCCCTCTGACCCAGGTCTGTTATTTCAAGGTTGTCCTGGAGATGGCACCAGTCATACAGACCCCTGGATCCTTGGGGATCCCCTTCCCCATTGGCTTGGCATCTCTCCCTGTCCCTGTGTATGAGTCCATGGATCAGGCAAAAAGAGTGGGTGCCACAGCCCAGCAGCAGAGCTGCCTCCAATGTCTCCCTCAGTTCCCCCTGCTCACCACCCTGGTGTCCTCTCCTCCTTCAACCCCAACCCCATTGTCCACTCCTGTGATGTCACCTGTGTGCTGGGCCTTGCAGAGAGGCCAAAAGGAAAATTGTCTCATAAGGGAAAAGTCTGAGCAGTGGACTCTGGCTTCAAGGGACCCTGATTCTGACAGCAAACCAGGTGCAGGGTGGCACCCTGGCTAGAAATCAGGGACCCTAAGGTACCCTTGGTGGTCTGCATACCTCAGAGCCCCTGGGCCATTCCTGCATGTCTCTGGGCCCCAGTTTCCCCAAGGCACCTGACTGGTTGGATGTGCAAGGGCATAAGCATGTGCTCATGTAGGACATGGAGACAGGTCCCCTCAAGGGGACAGATGTGGAGGTGGGCACACTGGGGAGTGCTCCTTGCCCATAGCATATTCCCAGGTTGCACCCCATAGTTCTCAAAGCAGCTTCTCGAGGGCTTCAGCTGTGACACCTGTTATTTTAAACAGGCTCCCCAGGCCATTTGGTGCATGTTCTAGGGGACCAGGGGATTGATCAGGAGACCCTCTATTAGGACACACAAGACCTTGAGTGCTTCTGGCCCCAGCTCTCTTCTCCAGCTCTGCCAAGGCATGTGGTGGGAAATGGCAGCTGATGTGTGGTTATGGGGCAGATGAGGAGGGAGAGGCTCTCAAGGCATTGGACAGGGGTGAGAAAGAGACAGATATGGAGATTATGGATGTGTGACAGGTTCCTATTCTCAAGGCTGGGGTCACCCTGACCAGGTGAGTCTCATGCCTGGATCTAATGAATAACTCAAGGCAAGTCATGCCACCCACCCCTAGTGTTAGCACAGTAGCCCCAATGGCCCTGGGAAGCCCTTCTCTGAGTAGCTGGGATCCCAGCCATGGGTGCAGCTGAGTCTGGCTCTGGCTGTGACATGATGCTTGATCCTGCCCTCCAGCCCTGGGTGGATGGGGGCATTCCATGAAGGAAGGATGCCCTGGCTTAGTGCATCCACAATCCAGGCCACTATTTTGCAGGAAGAGGTAATTCCCACCATCATTCTGACTGAGACCAGGTAAAGTTCAAGTTGAAGTTGGTGCAGCCACGAAAGGGGCTGGTCTTGGTTTGAGTCTCCTGACTCACGGGGCAGGGATGGTATGAGCAGACTGGTCCATGGTCCTAGATGGTCAAAGACTCACCTTAGCTTGAATACCATCTGTTTATTGTTGCTTTGGCAAAGACCAGTGCTAAGCAGGAATTATCCTCCTTTAGTCAACTTTTGAAAGATTCTTGATGTCTCAGTGGGAATTTTGGTGCCAGCAGAGAGTTTTCTGTTGCCTTGGGTCATAGGGCCCTTGTGGTACTCTCACTTGAGTGTCCATTCATTAATTCAGGTCTCATAACTGGAAATGCTTCGATAGTTGAGAGTAGGCCTGATGCCGTCTCCTTCAGTCAAGTGGGGTGAGAACAAAAACAGGTTACCCAAAGCACTGATCCCAAGGAAACTGGAGCCCTTGTGTTCCTCCCTCACTTTTAAATAGAGAAGATCCTAAAGGTTCCCTGTGAGCTGGAGCTGGAGGTAGAGGAAAAGAACCACCTGCTTCTAGGAGAAACCCTGGCCCAGGAATCTTCCCAGACTGCAATCCACCAGATAAGTGGTCTGAGGTTGCCCTTGGCTCCAGGCCCTATGACAACCTCTGGAAGTTTCTGCCTGTGTAGGAAACCCTATGGGAGGGTGTTGAGCCCTGGCTTGGAGGATGGAACCCTATTTTACCCTCTGGACTCTGCCCACCTCTGAGCCCTGGGCCAATCCCTCCCTCTCTCTGGTACTCTGTTTACAAATTTTATACCAAGAAGTTGGACATGGAAGTGGGTAAGTGTGCTCTCAGAGAGGTCTGGTTACCTCCATAGGGTTGGGGTGTAGACGTGTGGCTGGTACCCTATCACCTACACCCCAGGAGATGGAGGACAGGACACTCATCTGGGAAACTACCCTCAACCTCAGGCTTGGCCGCTCCTCCCCTTCCCAGGGCAATCTTCACTGTTTGCAACTGGTGACCTCCTGCTGGGCTCTAGGCAGGGCCTCCACTCCCCCCACCCATCCCAGGCTGGGGCTCATTGCACCTTGGGGCTGCTTGGCAGCCACCACCACAGACCCTGCTCCCACCATTAGCACAGCATCATGCTGCTGAATGTTCCTGCCTTGCTGTGACGTTCCACTCAAGTTCTGGTGCTCAGGTAGGAGTGGGCGCGAAGAGTCTCTGGCAAGTCCAAGCCCCACCCACAGGTACCAAGCAGCTGTGAGCGGCAGGTTCCAGAGCACTGCTCCTGCTGCAGGATCTGGAGTGCATGCACCCATAGGCTGTTGCTAACTAGATCAACAAGGTGGACTATGAGCGTGGGGCAGTCATGCCTTGTGGTCACTGCAGGGAACATGGAGGCACATGTGAGCTTGACTCACTGCACACACATGTGCGATGCATCCACAGCTCTGCTTGCAGGAACCATCAATCATCATATACTACCAGCCCTCCCTTTGCGTCCCACACCCCTTGGAATTTGGGGGCACCTTGAATACAGCTAGGTGGGGCCATTCTGGTGCTGGTCTTGGTGGGCATGGAAAGCCTGGAAAAACAGGGTAAAAGAGGTGGGGGTGGGGGATACCAGATAATTTGCCACCTCCCTCACTGCCAATGTCCCCAGATGCCACCCACAGAGAACAGCCAGTAGCAGGTGGACCTGGAGGCAGCCAGGTGAGTCTGGGCAGAGAAGAAGGAAAGGCAGCCGCCTCCTCTTCCTCTTCTACCTCCCTCCCCCTGTATTTGTTGACAAGATCCCTGAACCAGATGCCCAGCCTGTCCTCAGCTGGTGTGTGAGTGGATGTGAGGGGGGCCAGGTAAATGGGACCCACTCCCAGGGTTGAGTGAGTGTTGGGGGACAATTACTATTGTTAGTGAGCTCCCCTGGCACTCAGTGAATCATCCCATTTTACAGATGAGCAACCAGCACAAACAGCTCAAGGTGACCAAGCCCAGCCATGATCCGGGGTCTCAGAGTCACTGGCTCAACCATTCCTACCATCCTGCTGATGGTCAGAGTCCTCATTCATGGGCTGCACTCACTCAGCCAGGCAGGCCTCCTGAGGTCCAAGCTCTTTAGGTGCATTCACCTCCTCTCCTCTAATCCCTAACTGACTCCTGAGGTCAGAGTCATAAACCTCATTTTGCATTCAAGGAAACAGCCTCTGAACAATGATGACATGATCTTGTCTGTCACATGGCCCATCTGTGGGTTTGGCCCAGATAAGGGTTTGAATCCAGGGCAATCTGGCTGCAAAAGCCGTGCTTTGCAGAAGTGCCCCATGTAGGTTCCTCTGAGCCCAGACTCATAAGCAAGTGTGGATTATAGGGAAGAACAGGCAGGGGTGGCTCTCAGATAGGCCAGGGCTTGGTGGACTCAGAGTGGAGACTAGTAGAGTGGTCAGAGGAGCATGCTGGAGAGAGCATCTGGATGAGATCACACAGGGAAAGGCGAGAGTCGTTGCCTGTTCAGGAGTGAGCAAGGGGACTCTTAGTCTTAGAGCATCAGCATCCCAGAGCTGGAGGGAGCTCAGTGGACATATTGTCCTCATCCCAACAAAGCATCCTCCCTTTACATTGGCCAGACTGAGGCTGCCTCCCTTAGTGCCCTCCTTTGTCCAGTGGGGTGGTATCATGGCCCCCTGCCTTCTCCAAGGGGTGGGCATGCTCACATTTAGCCAAGAGCTGGCTTTTTATGGAAGCCATTAGTGTGAATTGGTACCCACAGAGGGTTGATTGGGGGTGTACATGGGGCTACCCTGTCCACCTAGCTCACTAGGATGCTCTTCTACTTGTTACTGCTATTCTTGTCCAGGTTGATGGGGTGATGCACCAATGCCCCCATTGGTTGTAGAGTAGCAATGAGGAGTTTTGATGCAAACCCCCTGAGAAGGAGCACATGTGGGTGTGCCAGGCCTCAAGGGACAAAGTGGAAGTCAATGATGAAGAGGAGATGCTGCTGGAGGCCAGGAGGAGGAGGTGTGGCTAGAGGTTGAGCTGACACCAGAGATCTCCTGGAATTATGGGGAGTTCAAATCATGGGACTTTAGAGACAGTGAAATAAGCAGGAGCTATGACCTGTGTCTAGATCTGAGGGTTCTCTAAAGCTTTATTCTGGAGCTGGGACTTTGTGGCCCTTTTAGTGATTGGAGAGAGTGAATGTTGGCATCAAGAAGGGAAGGGTCAATTGAGCCAGAGCTGTCTGAGAGAAGTGGCCAATATTTACCTTCCTTCCCTGGCCTCGGGGCATGCTGGGACAAGGCTTATGTTCATTTCCTCCACATTAGAGCTGTAGGACGCAGCCAATTTCACACTGACCTGGTTGCCTGGGACCTTGATGCTCAGACAGGGGCCACACATGTGTTGGGCACTGAAGTGGGAGTTGTTCCTGGTACTGAGCTTGCTTTAGTGGCCTGGTGGCTGGATGGAAGAACCATCCTACCTTGAGGGCCTCTCCCAGGGGCATGGCCACTACCACCCACCCTTCAACAACTGCACTCTCTGCTTTGGTGTCTCTCAGGTCTCTGTGAC
Source organism: Cabassous unicinctus (assembly GCA_029593785.1). Taxonomy (NCBI): domain Eukaryota; kingdom Metazoa; phylum Chordata; class Mammalia; order Cingulata; family Chlamyphoridae; genus Cabassous; species Cabassous unicinctus. The sequence continues at coordinate 6,983 of JAQZBX010018106.1, read as the reverse complement.
TCAGCCTTTCCCCACAAATTTTAAGGAAGGAGGATGCAGCCAGAGTGTGTCCTGCCCAGGTGGGTCTCTCATTTCCAACACACATCTCCACGGTGAGTACCACAGCTGTTCACGTTCCTCCTCTTTTCAAAGATGATCAGTCTCATCTTAATGGCAGTCAGTGTCCCTCAGAAAGGGTCCCCAAGGCTCTTACCAGCTTTCCTCATTCCCTCTTGCTGCACTACAAGGAGTGCCCACCAGGAGTCGCACAAATACCAGAACCTGGACCTCAGCAGGGTTCTGGGCCCCAGAAGGGGACCTGGGGCAAAGGCTGAAGGACCTCCCAACCCAACTCTTTCTGATGACAGATGGAGAGACTGTAGGCCATTAAGGATTACTCGGCCACTCAGGGTCTTCCTGACCTAGTAGGAGCCCTAACTCACTCTCCCCTCATGGTTTTACCGGAGGAGAAGTTGTGCCTAGCTCAGCCAACAGCTCATGCACCTTAGCAGTCAGGCGACTCTGCTGCCTCAGAGGACAGAGAAACAAATGGCAGGCTCATTCCCAGCCTCCACTCCCTAGTCTGTAGGAAGGCCAAGGCACCCCAGCACCCAAGACAGCCATGAGGCTCTCAGGAGACGTGGTGTGTCCACTGTGGAGAGCTCAGTGTTCAGGGAGGGACCTCTCTTCCCAAAACTCAGGGTCCCTTTCCCACCTTGCCCTGACTCCCAGGTTCACTCATATCCAGATAATCCTTCATGGCAGGGTCCAGCATGATGAGTTTGGTGAGCAATGCCCCATATATGGGACAGAACCCTGGATGACACCCTGTGACATTGGGGGTGGGTGGGCATGAATCCAAGCTGTCAGGTGCCCCACATGGCCTAGTCCTGAAAACTCTTCAGTCTCAGATTTCTAGGACCACCGGCCCCAAGCTTCTGACTGGAGCAGCCTAGGAAGCTGAGTTGGCTCCCTTCTCAGGCCCTCCCTGGTCCCCTGGCATCCCTGCAGCCATTCCAAAGGCTGTCCCTGTTAAGGAACCCCTCATGGCACCCAGGTACCCCTCCACAGCCCCATTTGACTCGTTTCCTCCTGTGAGGGAAGTCCCTAGACCTCAGCCCTCTAGCTGGAATCACGGGATGTCTGGACTCAGAGCTCTGCCCTGCGCCACCCTTGCCTCAACCCCCAACTCCCTACAGTGCTCTTTGGTATGAGGAGCCCCTCTCTGGCACCTGCTATTGCCAGATGTTGGGCCAGGAGCTGGGCACCCAGAGATGAACAAAAGGGTTCCCTCTCTCAAGGAGCTCCCCATCTAGTGGGGACTCAGACCCATGAAAAGAGTTCCCACCATGGGCTGATGCTGTAACTGTGGGCAATGTCCGTGGTTCCAAGCAGTCCAACCCTTACAAGTGACCACACTGAGATCCACGGACTTCCTGAGCCCATAGAGTCATGGGATTTGACAGCAGAGCTGGGATGGCCTGGAAGGATTTTTCCCAGCCAGGCCTCTTCCCATATGGCCCTCAGAGAGGGCGGGTGGCTCTGCAGAGCAGCTGGGCCATTGCAGGCAAAGGTGCAATGCTTTGGACTGCCCTTCCAACAGCACAGGAATGGAAGACTGTTAAAAAAGCCAGACATGGGCAGCAGCTCTGCTGTCTGATTAACCAGATAATCCTCAGGATGATAAGGCCTATATCCCCTCTGACCATCAGTAAACCACAACTACTTGTCTTAAAGCTCAGTACTGCTGGGAGATGTTTTCAATATTTGGAGGGGGTAGGGGACACTTGGACAGGGATGTCCTGGCTTATGTTCTCTAACACCCAAATTCTTCATTCTGCGCCGGGTGCCAACCACACCCTCCTTCAGCTTCTCCTTGCACTTGAGTAGGACCCACTTGTGTGATCATGCTGGGTGGTGTGCTGTCTCTTTGCTCTAGGCCTGATTGTTCTCCATCTGTCAGGGCCTCCTAGTAGTTTCTGAGTCCCTGATAGACCCCCTTCTGGCTTTCAGACATTGCTATGCTTCTGGTTTTTTAAAACCAGAAAACATTTGGCTTTTAAACATCTTTTCTATCTACTTGAGAATTCTGGATGAGATGGAGAGATGGATATGTGTGCTCAGCTGTCCTCCTAAAAGAAGCAGTCTGCCTTCTGCACTCCACATTTCCCACAGCTTGAATCCCACCCATACCCACCCGACCCCTTCCAGGTGGCTTCAGAGGCAAGGTGGGGCATCACCTGGCAGTATTGGGATTTTACAGATTGTGGAGGAAGATTCCATGCTCAGGGCTTCCTAGAGGAATGTGCTGCCCTGGGACTTCTGAAGGAAAAGTGGGAGCTGGCCAGTGAAGGAAACCTGGGAGGTGGAGACTGCAGGGTTAAAAGACAGTGTGAGCAAAGGCCAGAGTAGTGAGAGTGTGGGCTGCTGGGCTGGGTAGTGGATGTCAGAACAGTGAGGGCAGAGTGTGGGGGCAGCCCAGGAAAGTATGAGTCCCCTTTGGAAGAGGAGCCATGAAGCTGCTCTCATGTGCTTCAGACATGAGACCGGCCTGGTCTGTCCTGCAGGTGGTGAGGCCTGCAAAGGACAAAGCCCACAATCTGCAGCCTAATTGGCCCAGGACTGGATCCAGAGGGAGCTGTCGCTTCTCAACCTATGATCCCAGAAAACCATATCCAAAGGTTGATTTCCCCTGCAGCTAATGAAACTTTAGCCTCGGAGCCCTTCATTTGCCACAGGTGCCTTCCACAGCTCTGAAAGGATGCGAGGGACCCTATTTATGTGCTTCCATGATCACATGCTTTTGTGAAGTTTGGAAAAGGAAGAGAATTTTTCACTTTACTTAAAGAAGGGCCCCCAAAGGAAGCTCTGTGTCCCACAAAACTTGCATCTGCCCTGTGTCACCAGGAAATGAATTAGTTCCAGCCATCAAGGCCATTGGATAATCAGGTGGGAGTAAGAAATAGGAAAGATTAATCCACTTAGGGAAGTGGACTAGCATGACCCTGAGAAAGCAAAGTTAAAAAACATCACATGGTCTTGCTGGACTACAAGCCAGAAAGCTGAGTATGATGTGCAGGGCTGAAGGGTCAATGATTGCAACAGAGACTTACCATGTGAATGTTTTGTGCTCATTTTTCAGAACCAGGCAGCTAAATGACACCTATGCCAGCTCAGTGGATATGGAGCTTTTCCTTCATTCTTCCCTCATCCCATCAGTAAGTAAAGGAAGGAGAGGGAAGGGGAGCTGGGCTGCTGCCACACACAGACTCCCAAAGAAGCCTGAATAGGCCAGGGGAGAGACATCAGCCCCTGACTTGCTCTCCTCCAATATGCACAAAACCTGCAGCCAGAGGCTTGAGAAGAGGCTTGTAAGGGCCCAGGAGTCAGGGACACTGATTTTTTCTTCACCTCAATCATCATTGGAGCATTTTCATGATTTCAATAATTATAATAATAAACAAAAAACAAACAAGAAAATTCTTCACCCCTTGATCTCTCTATGCTTCCCCTGCTGTACATAGCTGATATGTCTGGCTATTCTTGCAAAATTACTTTATTTATTTATTAAGCAGTTTTACTGAGGTATATTCATCTACCATAGGATTTATCCAAAGTGTATAATCAATTGCTTTTAGTATACTCACAATGTTGTGCATTCATCACCACAAAAAATTTTAGAGCAATTACTCAAAAAATAAAAATTCCACACTCTTAGCAATCCTTCGCCAGCCCTATATAACTACTAATGTAGCTTCTTCTTTATAAATTCATTTATATTTACATTTTATATAAATGGAATCATACAATATGTAATACTTTGTGTCTGGTTTCCTTTAAACCCGTTTCATATCCATGTAATAGCACTGCTATTTACAGACATTATGTCATATTGAAAGATTAACAAGCATATTTTTTGGGGGGGAGGGGAGAGAACTTACATTTATTACGTCTGCAGAAGTAGTAGACAAAGTAAGTCTAAAGTGACACATTCCTGACTCCAACAAACATCATTTTACCAATTCTGCAAATGTTAATCCTCAGCTTTCCATTCTTTAAACTCACTCTAGTTTCTAGTGACCCATATTATACTTATTAATGCCATGGTGTTACACAATATATTTAGTTTATAGTAGCGCAATCATACAGCATTTGTCCTATTGTGTTTGGCTTGCTTCACTCAACATAATGTTCTCCAGGTTCATCTGTGTTGGCATATGCTTTACAACTTCATTTCTTCTTAGAAGCTGTATAATATTCCATCATGTGTATACACCACAATTTATTTATCTATTCAGAGGTTAATGGACATGTGGAATGTTTCCATCTTTTAGCTATCGTGCATAAAGTCAATCTGAACATTGGTGTGCAGATGTCTCTTTGTGTCATTGCTCTCAGTTCTTCTGGGTATATACCTAGTATTGGTAATGCTGGTTCACATGGCAATTCTACATTGAACTTCCTTTGTAATTGCCAAACAGCTCTCCACAGTATCTGTACCATTCTACATTCCCACCAACAGTGAATAAGTGTTCCTCTCTCTCCACATTCTTCCCAGCACTTGCAATTCTCTGTGTTTTTAATAGAGACCATTCTAATAGGTGTGAAATGATATCTCACTGTAGTTTTGATTTACATTTCCCTAATTGCTAGTGATGTTGAACATTTTTTTCATGTGTTTTTTCACCATTTGCATTTCTCGTTTGGACAAAGGTCTCTTCAAGCCTTTTGCCCTCTTTTCAATCAGGTCATTTGTCTTTTTATTGTTGAGTTGTAGCATCTCCCTATATATCACAGATATTCCACCCTTGTCAGATATGTGATTTCCAAATATTTTCTCCCATTGAGCCAACAGTCTTTTCACCCATTTGACAAAGTCCCTTGAGGTACAAAAGTGTTTAATTTTGAGGAGGTTCCATTTATATGTTTTTTCTTTTGTTGCTTGTGCTTTGGGTATAAGGTCCAAGAAACCACCGACTATCACAAGGTCCTTAAAATATTTGCCTACATTTTCTTCTAGTTGTTCTATGGTTCTGGCTTTTACATTTAGGTCTTTGATCCATTTGGAGTTGATTCTTGAATAGGGAGTGAGATAGGGGTCCTCTTTCATTCTTTTGTTTATGGTTATCCAGTTCTCCTAGCACCATTTGTTGAAGAGACTGTTTTGTCCCTCATGGCTTTCATAGGTTTGTAAAAAACCAGTTGGCCATAGAGGTGAGTGTTTATTTCTGGATTCTCAGTTTTATTCCACTGATTGATGTGTCTGTCTTTATGCCAATACCATGCTGTTTTGACCACTGTAGCTTTGCAATGTGTTTCAAGGTAGGGCAGTGAAATTCTTCTCATGTCACTCTTCTTTTTCAGAATGCTTTTGGCTATTTGGGGGTACTTTCCCTTCCAAATGAATTTGGTTACTGCCTTTTCTATTTCTGTATAGTAGACTATTGGAATTTTGATTGGTACTGCATTGAATCTATAAATCAGTTTGGATATGACTGACATCTTAATGGTACTTAGTCTTCCAATCCATCTTTCCAGTTGTTTAGGTCTTTCTGATTTCTTTTAGCATTGTTTTGTCATTTTCTGCATATAAGACCTGTACTTCTTTGTTAAATTGATTCCTGGGTATGTAAATCTTTTTGTTGCTATTGAAAATGGAATTTTTTCACTGATTTCCACCTCAGATTTTTCCCTACTAGTGTAAAGAAACGTTACTGATTTTTGCATGTTGATCTTGTATCTTGCCACTTTGCTGAACACGTTTGTTTCTGCAAGTGTCTTTCTGGTAGACATTTCAGAATTTTCTAAAAATAGGATATCTGCAAATAGTGAGAGTTTTAATTTTTCTTTTCCTTTTTCAATGCCTTTTATTTTTTTCTTTTCTAACTGCTCTAGTTAGAACTTCTAGTACAATGTTGAATAACAATGGTGAAAGAGGGCATCCTTGTCTTGTTCTCTATCTTAGGGGGAAAGCTTCCAAACTTTCCTCTTGAGTATGATGTTGGCTGCAAGTTTTTCATATATGCCTTTTATCATATTGAGGAATTTTCCTTCTATTCTTATCTTTTGAAGTATCATTCTCTAGAAAGGATGCTGGATTTTGTTGGATATCTTTTCTGCATCGATCGAGATGATGTGTTTTTTTTCCCCTTCAATTTGATAATTTACTTTAATTATTTTCCTTATGTTGAACCAGCCTAACATACCAGGAATAAATCCCACTTGGTCCTGATGTATAAATCTTCGGATATGCCATTGGATTCTATTACAAGTATTTTTTTTTTATTTTTTTTAGAATTTTTGTATCTATGTTCATTGAGAGATTGTTCTATAATTTTCTTATCTTGTAGTGTCTTTATCTGGCTTTGGTATTAGGGTAATGTTGGGTTCATGAAATGTGTTGGGTAATTTTCCATCCTCTTCAACTTTTTGGAAGAGTTTAAGCAGGATTCATGTTAATAATCATAATTTCCTCTTATGATCCTTTTTATTTCTGTAGGGTCTGTCATAAGTTCACCCCTTTCAGTTCTGATTGTATTTATTTGCATTTTCTCCCTTTTATCTATGTTAGTCTAGGTAGGAGTTTGTCAATTTTACTGATCTTCTCAAAGAACCAGCTCTTGCTTTTGTTGATTTTCTCAATTGATTTTTTTTTTGTTGTTGTTGTTGTTGTTCTCAATTTCATTTATTTCTGCTCTAATCTTTATTATTTCTTTCCTTCTGCTTGCTTTGGGAGTGGTTTGTCATTCTTTTTCTAGTTTCTACAGTTTTTCAATTAGATCTTTGATTTTTTTTTGACAGTTTAAAGTTTTTTAATTAATCCCCAGAAGAAAAAGATAATTTTTTTTAAATTTTTTTTTAATTTTTTTTTTATTTGTAAAATGATATATAAATACATATGCATATATGTGCATTTGTTTACATAAATGTTATTATATATATATATACATTTTATAAAGGTGCCTAGATTACCCAAATATTACTCAGAAACTACAGCGATTCCC